>CAWUFW010000481.1:1800000-2025708 GCA_963921515.1 Calotriton arnoldi
CCTATTTTTTGCCGAATGTGTTTTTGTTGGCATAGGACAATGTGCACTTTACCACTGCCAACCAGTGCTAAAGTGCTTGTGCTCTCTGCTTTAAACATGGTAACATTGGCTTATACCCAATTGGCATATTCAATTTACTTATAAGTCCCTAGAAAAGTGGCACTACACGTGCTCAAGGCCTATTAATGTAATGCTAGTAGTGGGCCTGCAGCACCGATTGTGCCACCCACTTAAGTAGCCCTTTAAACATGTCTCATGCCTGCCATTTCTACCTGGCAAAGTAAACATTTTGCCAGGCCCAAATCTTCCTTTCTAATAGCTATAAGTCACCCCTAGGGTAGGCCCTGGACAGTCCAGAGGGCAGGGTGCAATGTATTTAAAAAGTAGGAAATGTACTTTTAAATGTTACATGTCCTGGTAGTAAAAAACTCTTAAACTTGTTTTTCACTACAGAAAGGACCATCTCCCCCAAAGAATAGCATTGGAGTTGTCTTATTGCATTTTATAAGTGTAATGTCCAAATGGGAAGAAGTAACCACTTCATGTTTATTATCTCTGGAATCATAATTTAAAATTCTTATGGTGAAGTCAGATTTTAAAGTGCTATTCTGAAAATGCCACTTTTAGAAAGTTGACATTTTCTTGCCTTAGCCACTTGGTGCCTGCAGCCTGTCTCTGGTCACATGACTGGGTGTAGCTACAGTTGAGCTTTGTGTATTCTTCCTAGACAGCCACACACAATAGAAGCTGAGGTGTGACTGGATGACCATCCCTGGCAGGATGGGAAGAAGGAACTGGGCACATCCCTATGTACACTTGAAGAGTCTGTGTCATGTCTCCACACAAAGGGATCACTCCCCCCCCCCCCATTGTAGTTATTCTGGAGTCAGGGCCAGGAAGGCAGGGCATAAGTGCACTTCAAAGGCATGCAGCCAGAAGCTGCATCCCACTTCAAAGGCACAACTGTGTATAAAAGAAGGACCTCAAACACCAACTCTGCGGTACACCTCTGGACCTGTGGCTACTCTGCCAGGAAGAAGGACTGATGTGCTGCTGAAAGGACTGCCACTCTGCTGGACAGCTACTCTGAAGAAGTTGCTGGCCTGCTGTGCTGACCTGCTGCCTGCTGGCCCGACCTGCTGCCTGCTGGCCCCTTGCCTGGGCAGGAAGAACAGGACCTGCAACTCCATCTTGAACCCTAAACCCCATAGTGACTCCAAGGGCTTGTCTGCTGGCCTCCTGATCTGAGTCTCAGGAACATAAAGGCTCCCCAACTTGCTCTTGGACCCAGCTGCAGTGTGTTTCTGACCCCTGAATGGTGACTCTCAGTTCCTGGACCTGTGGTGTGTTTGACAGGCTCTTAAAATCAAGCTTTTGGCCTTTTCTTTAAAAGTTCATCACTATGGTTCTACTGATTGGATGTTTGTCATTTTGGTCTTGTTTTACTAATTAAATTCTGCTCTATGTTTCTAACCTGGTATGGGATATTTTTGGTGGTGTATTCACTTTTTGACTGTTTGAACTGTTGCACACATTTTTGACACATTTGCTCTAGGATAATCCTGACTGCTCTGTGCCAAGCTACCAGAGGGTTGTGCATAGGTTAATTTGGGGATTGGTTGTGTCCTACCCTGACCCTGAATAGGATTGTGGTTGCTGCTTTACCAGGGCTCACACTCCAGTCAATCAGTAACACAATTTCTAACAGTCTTCAAAGGAAATTTACAGCAGAAAGTACAATTTTGCTTCTTTTCAGTTCCAAATCAAAAAGATCAGCCAACTGTCTAATTGTTTTAAAGAACAGTCTGAGATGGGTCCACATATGTCTTGAAAGCTGCAAAAGAGCAAAGTTAGCAGTACAACATTAGTCTTTTTGTGAGACTGATGCTACTAAATTCTTCATTTCATCGCATTATATCTCTTTTTTATTGAATATTTGACAGTGGTTTCCAAGCTTGTATTTCCCAGAGTTAAGTTCCTTTGCAGAACATGTAGCTACCCTTAACAAATGAAAAATTTTAAATTGATGATTGATGGTTAACTTAGGATTTCTTCTTTGTTTCAGTGTTGATAGATGATAAAGTGGGGTTTGGTTTTTATTGGGAGCTGTGTTGGAAAACTGGGTGTTAGGAATGTTGTGGAGCCCCATAGTTTCCAGAGCTTTACCTCACGGAATTATAGGAAAATGAATGGCTTTAGCTAAAATTGAATCTTTTTCAGGGCTTCTGAGTAAGAAAACATATTGGGATTTATTCAAGCCTCACCACTCCGTATGCACCTGGGTCTCTAAGTTTCATAAATCCCCAGGGCATGTAGAGTTTCCTGCTTGCCAGATGTCCAAGAGCCGAAATAGTGCCGCCGTTCATGATGACAAGTGTAACAAAATTGAAAAGTATCCCTCTCCACAGGCATATATGTTATATGTCAAAAATACACCCAAAAGAATCAAAGTTTCCTTTTGCTTGCTATAGCTATGGGGATGCTCTAGGTATAAACCCCCAAATCTGCCCCCCAGAAGAGGAGAAAAACAATCTGGGTTGTTTTAGGGTGGGGATATAGCCCGATACCAGGATGGGCCATTCCACCCCTGCTTGTTTTTCCTTATTTTCTCTGATAACTAGTCAGCTTTCTGTCTCCGTCTTCTGCGGGGTGTATATTGTGTAACCTCCACTCTGGCCCCGTGGGTGGCAGAAAAGCTGTTGGGGCTATTTTGGGGTGTAGATACGGACCATGCTAGCATGGGCCACGCCCACCATGCCTTTTTTTCTTTATTTTCCCTGGCAATTAGTGGGCTTTCTGGCCCCCAGCAGGGGCAGAAAGACTATTGGGCTATGTGCAGTGTGTACACAGCTCGATACCAGGTTGGACCACCACCCATTCTTTTTAACATTTTTCCCTACTGTCTAGTGAAATTTCTGCCCCCAGTTCCATTTTTTGGGGGTAGGAGCACTTGCCCATGCCTGCGAGTCCGCAGGGCAATAGGGCCAGTCCCCCTCCCACTCTGGTGTCTCATGGATGGATGCCTGCTTCGGAATTGCAGTATTGTGGTAACCCCCACGTAGAGATCCACTAGGGCGAGGTATTGCAGGAAAGGGGACATCATTTCCTTTCCAACTGTATCTCTCCCACACAGTTCAGCGTTTGGGGCTGACATATGCCCCCCAAGCACCAATGTAACTGAAAGCAGACTAGTCATCATGGCGCCATTTGCTTTTTCTTTTGTTACTGTGACATAGGTACACTGTGTGCATTGCACATCACAGCAATAAGAATAAAACTAATTCGGGACAAGAGGGAAGATCTTTGCTTGCAATCTGATTTTAGAAAATAAAAATATTAATGTGGAAGTGAATGGCTCATCAACTGCATTAGAGCAGTTAACACTATCCTTTCCTGAACCCTAAAAGCCCCAGGGGAGGCTCCTCCGCTAAGGCTGAGGAGCGTTGTCCCACTGCTCTCAGAGCAGGAAAAAAAAAAAAAATGATAACATCGTTACTATCATTTTATTTTTCAGAGCTACGGGCTGGGTTAGGGCGGGGCAGGGCTGGTGCCACAGGGGGAGAAGTGGTTCATGCACTTGAGTGCGCATGACTGTTTGGCCAGCCGTCTTTGGCCGGCCAAACAGTCATGCGCACTTAGCATGTTCTCCACCGGGCTTTAATACACAGCCTGGGTGGAGAACATGCCCAGGCTCCCAGTCCCCATCTGAGCGCTGAATCACAGCACTCAGACCAATCACAACGCTACATTGCAGCGTTGTGATTGGCTTAGGAGAGCCTGTGTGCTTCCAGGGCTCATCAGTGAAGTAACATCGGAGGAGAGACGGAGGCGGCCATGAGGAGGTAAGTGGTTTGTTTTTTTAAAATATATTTTGTTCCCCCGTCCCATCCGCCCTGCCGCCCCCGTTCCCTGCCAGCCGCCACTGAAAAGCTCAGTAAGATAAACTCATATATAACGCATTGCAAATGCAATACGTAACTTACAGTGGCGGCTCCTCAGCTAAGGTGGAGGAGCGTTGCCCTACTGCGCAAAAAGGAAAAATAAAATGACAACAATGTATCGTTATTGTCATTGTTTTGTTTTCCTATTGCATGCAGTCAACTGCCTGTGTGGGGCGGGGCTGGCCAGAGCAGGGGAGGAGTGGTTTGCACTCCCAAAGTGAGCATGAACTGTTTGGCCGACCCTCTTGGGCCAAGCAAACAGTTCATGCACACTTTGCATGTTCCTACCAGGCTGCATTACACAGCCTGGTCAGGAACGTGCACAAGCTCCCTGTTCCAGTCTGGGCATCGATCCACGGCACTCAGACCAATGATTGGCTCAGGGGAGCCTGTGTGCCAGGTGCTTCCTTCTGCTGCCGGACTGCAGAAAGGAAGAGGAGGCAGAGGAGGCGGCGGCCAGCTGGCCGTTCCGAGGTAAGTGTATTTTTTGTTAATGAACCCCCCTCACTCGCCCCCATCACCCCATCCGGTAGCAGCCGTTACTGGTAACTTACCACTCTGCAACTAATTACTCGCAGCTATATATGCATTGTAAAAAAAAAATTATGAGTTCCAGTTGTCATGCTTGGTAATGGATGTGTGTGAGGGGGGAATACTGCTGAAACTTCTTTTAGAAAACCATCTCTGATACTGTCGCCCTCCTTTCTGCATATGATTAATGAGAACATTGTGGACACAAGACATTGCATCTCCTACTTTGTTCAACTCTAATTGTGCATTTCAGCTGTTAAAATATTCAAATGGTAAGAAGTGAGCATCTAAAATGTAAATCTCATCTCCAAATCCCTGAGCTCTCATGGTTAAGTCTAGCTCGGTAAGTTGCAAGCATCTATGAATGCGCATAAAAAAATACGTTTTTGACCAGTTGCCCGTTGCTAATGCCTTCTGGGAGGCTATTATAATTTGGCCCTGGGCAGAGCAAGCAAGCATATTACTCACATTTGCTGAGTCTGCAGATTCGATCGAAGTGGCTGAGAGGCTGTGCTTCAAGAAAGGATGCAGCAGCCAGGAGGAGGAAGTGGGAGCTTCCTTAATGAGAAAGTCCAGCTGAAACCTATAATGTGTGAGTGCGCTGTGCAATGGACATGCATACAGTATGAGCGCAGGACTGTACGTGAGAGGAGTGACTGAGGTGGGACGTTATGACTTTAGAGGATATCGATACAATCCAATGATATAGATAGCAGGTACCAGGATATCTGGTGCAACCTGAAATACTCCTCTAATATTTACCAACTTCAAAGGCAGAAACCCTTAAAGCAGGTGTTTTAGTTAGATAGATACGCTTATTGTTTAGTTGATTAAAACCATAACAAGTTTAGCATATTAAAAGTAAACATATTAAAAAAGGATTTCTCAAATAAGGAGACTTGATTAACATCGCATAAAGCATTTTTAGTATAAAATAGACACATCAGATTGTCTCAGATAAGGAAACTTGATCAACATCGCATTAAGCATTAATTCCCTGTATGGGAGTAATCCAAGCAGAATAAATTATTCCAAAACCAAAATACCTGAGGATATCGGAAGATAAAGATCAGAAACTTCGATGTTTAAGATAAACACAATACCTTTTCATCTGAAGTTTGTTGCTCAGTGTACAAAAAATGAAATTAACTCTATATACAAACTAAATAAAATATGCAGTGACCTAGTTTGCGAGAAGTATAAAGTGCATTGGAATTCAATGTGCAGATATAAAATATTTGTACAAAATGCTATAAGCAATGTATACGGTAGCCTGTTTTCCGAGGAATAAAAGGTGCAATGCACTGTCTTGGGCTACCACACTAGATACCTTCTTGCATACCTGCCAGATGCTTCCCTCATCTGGGGATAGATTCACTGTGCAAAAGTGAGCGAGGTAAACATACACTCCGTTCTTAGCATTAGACATTCTTAAATGACCTGCTTTTGCTTAGCACCTAAAGGGCATTTGTGCATTAAATAGGCTAATAACACTGGTAATAATAATTCTTTGTTGTTTAGCTGCTAAACCCTTCCAAATAGCATACCACTATAAAAGGAAAGAACAGACTCAAATTCAAAGAACGTACTATAAAAACCTATAACATTCATCCTGTATGCAATTAAAACTGTTAGGAACGCTTAGGCTAATCAGGGGACAAACAACTTGCTGTACTGGACCTGGAGGTGGCCTGGCTATTGCATGCGTGCAAGGAAAATTATGTAATTAAAGTCTGTCTTTGTTCCTGGTGGGGAGCTGTAACCTATAGTTGAAAGAGCTGGCGTTTTCTAAAATGTCCACATTTTAGCGCATCTCTTCAGCACCCCAGGTGACCTGCTACTAAAGCAAATCAAAGATGCCTGTGTGCAGGTGCGTACTTCCTCAGCCAGAAATACCGGTTTAAGCAAGAGTCTCCTTCGCTGATCTAAAACAGGGCAGCAGCATAGCAGATGAACCAATGTTTCTTGATTTTTGTGGCATAACCTGCAGGCGCTGTTGACACCAGGGCCTGCCCAGCGTGGGTTAAAGTACCTTATTGGTAGAGCAAGCAGTCTCATGTAGAGTATCTGGGCCTGTGTTGATGCATTATTACGGTCCGTAAAATAAGATAGTGGTTTCCCCACATGATAGGAGTCTTTTAAAGGCTGCACCACAACGGAACTATCAACCGCATGTACATCCTGTTCCCACAAAGCCACTTTCAATTGTTTAATTGCTGACTTCCATACTGAGTATAGAATAGCGCCGTCCCCAAAGGAAGATTATTCAATCTTAAGTGTAAGGATTTCTTCTTTTAATTGCCAAGACCCAGGGTTAACAGGACTTTCAGTTTTAGAAGGCTTTTTATGGAATTGTTAGGGGCTGTCCTGCACTTGATGAAGTATTTTAGCAGGGATGCCTTGCACTCAAGGGATTGAGTTACTAGCCCCAACTCTAGTCTCAATCTGGAGCATCAAGCATTCCGCGGTTCCTGAAATTATTTCTTGTATGCTCTACTGCGGCATAGCTCCAGGAGGGAATCCAGTTCCCCAGGATAAGCATGATGACCATCCTGTAGGGCTGGAGTTAAAGTTGCCTTCATTACTCTTAAAATTGGAGCCGCAGAGGAGCTACTTAATAGACAATTTAGTTGATCAATCCTGTATGTAATAGCAGCTGTCTTCTTTTTAAGTTCATTTATTTGGGCAACAGCTGAGCCACATTCACTAAACTGTCATGTAGTTCCTATATTACCCATACAGGACCTGCGCGTTCCGGATAACATAAACTGTGGGCTTGGTGACAGACTGACTCTGAACACCCCCACCGAAAATGTTAGCCTGTTTGCATTGGCTAGCTCACAGTGCCACTAGTGTCTTCTCTTATCGGGGAGAGAATAGTTTCTGGCAACCTCAGAACATGACAAACCTGATCCCTCAGGATCGTGGAAACAATATACTACTTTTCGCACAGTCACTCGTGCTCACATATTCGGTCTCAGAGAGTTACACAGAAGAAGCAGTCGGGCGTGTTACAATAAGAATTTATTGCACAGTTGTTCTTCTAGTGTAAAATAGATGTGCTGCAATAATCGTTAGACAGTAGCAGATATATATGATTAGCAGTATAGTGAATATAAATGGATAGTACGGTTCTACCATTTTGCAAAAATCATAAATGCATACCTGAACATAAAATGCATGATAAAAGAAAGCGCGTACTCCTACGATGCCTATCTAGATGTACCTAAGTGTACCTAGCATGTGAGTAGGTGTGAAGCCAAGAATCCCTCTAGGATTTAGTCGAACCCCATTACCCGAAGTGTGAGAATGTAGGAGCCCGTCCTGATCTCGAGTTGGACACCCCGCGAGGGATGTGTTAGACCACTGTCAGCTGGAGCGTCTGCAGGCAGGGGCCTCGACATCTCTGGTCAGTGTGTCGGCCTGGAAGTCTCGGTTCCCTCTAACTAACACTAGCAAGATGTGCAGTATTTATACAGAAAGTATCTAGGGTTCCTTTGTCCCTTGTTTCTTGTGTTAGCCATTGTTGGATTTGAGGATGACGTATGGGATGAACCTTGTACGTAGATATGGTGGGGTAGGTGGCGTAGCCCCTGCCTGGTTTCCAAGAACCCTTATGAATATTCATTCATACTGTGTGAGTCTATTGATGGAGTTATAAGGCTCAATTGTTTAGAAAAAACCCTCCTTCTGCACCCAGGACTAGAACTAGGTAAAGGTTCAATCCTATAGGCTCGTTACTGTGTAGTATAAGGGAGATAATGTAGGTGACATTGTATGATATTACCCGGGCCTATATTAGGGTACCTACATGAAACATAACACCCACTCCTCTTCTGAATAGTCAAAAATGACAAAATGACATAGAATACTCTCTTTTACTAGGTAGTAGCGCATAAAAACTATCAGTGAGCTTTATAAAAACATTGTCTTAAAATCATTTTTAAAAACAGTCTCAGAGGAGAAGAAGTTTTTTTAAAAAAAGCATTTTTTGGACTTGTTACTTAAGCCAAAGTCCTAGATGAGTTTGTTTATATAAGTCGAACCACTACAAGCATCAGAAGGCCATGCTTTTTCAGCGAAAGTGACAATTGAAAGGAAATGTTTCAAATTTAGTTAAGTTTTGAAATAAAAGGAAAAATCCGAATTCTTTCCCAGCACACGATGAGCCAATTATAGATTAAGTGTCCTGGCTGGGAGACGCAACATCGTTGTTGCTTGCCGCTGCAAGGGACGGTCCTTGTAACACCTCTCAGAGTACGTCAATGGAGCACAAATAATATTCAGAGCTGTCAATAGCTGGTGTAGAGGCAGCCGGTGCTGTTGTCGAAACCTGAGTGCTAGTGGAAGAACTGATGCTCAACCCAGTTGTAAAAGGCACCTGCGGATTCTCGAGGAATGCAGCCATCAATATGGGAATACGCTGGGGACATTGGCGAGCATGGGCCCTCAGGGGTTCCAGCTTGGTATTCAAGTCCGCAGGCGTGTCCGATGCAAGTGTCAGACAGAGATCCAACACGCATTCTTCACCTCAAAACAGGCATCGAAGAACAGGTAAGATGCAGTCCATCCTGACTGGTCTAAACAATAGGAACCAAGAGGTGCTCAGTTCCCGTAGGCGAGGTGTGCCCAGATGCTGTACCATGCGTTCACGGTACTTGCGCTCCAGGAGTGCTTTTACCATCTCGTTGGTGATTGGGCCGTCCATTGCGGAGCAGGAAAATGACAATCAGGATTCCTGCGATAGAAAGCAGGATCAGCGGAAGACCTCCAAAAATGCTTCCCAATAGGGAGTGTATCAAATTTGGAATAACTCCGAGGATTTTCTGAAAGGTGCTTAGAAATCCTGACCCTATGGTCTTAAATAGATGTACAATACCACTCGTATCAGACATATTGAAGATACGACCCACCATTTCTGCAAAATGAATGGGGCAGTTTGTACGTATAAGGGCCTGTATCTCAGTCAAGGTCCTTGCGATTTGAAGATCAAAGGTCTCTCGAGCGGAGGTTAAGGGTACGGTTTGCTGTAAAAGCATGGCATTCAGTCTGCTCAAAGTATCAAACTGTATAAAGGAAACATTCAACGAAGGTCATAACGGCGTCTCCCTGACTGTACTTGTTGGGGGAAACAATACTTGCATACAGCAAGTGACCCTGGACTTCACAGTGACCAGATAGGCAATGCCCGGAAGCATCCCACAGCAACCTTGATCGTTCAGCATCAAGTAACTCCCATTCGAGAGCAGCTCGAATACCTGTGTAATCACGGCTGCTGGAGTCCCTTTCATGTGGCAGGACAAGTTTGCTATTGAACCATTACAAGTTCCGTGCAGGGAAATATCCTGGCACATGAGAGAACCGCTCAAAGTGCTCTTGCAGTTTGTACCGCTTAGAAACACTTCTCGATCCACACTCCGGCACCGAAATCTGTATGGTAACTCCCAAGAATCCTTAATGTATTCCTTACCCATCTTCTCATATTTGCCTGCCTGCCTTTGCTCAAGGCAATATTGATAGAGTTATGTGGCCATGGATAAGCCACTCAGTGGACGGCAATTCTGCTACCTTGAATGGTAATCTATCCAGTTTTTCAATACGCAGCATTGTATATTTTGCTCCCCTTTGTGCCATTTCCATCTGTTTATCTGTTAGATTATATTCAGAAAACAGAGACGTACTGTTGATGAAACGCCAAGGCACATAGCCTGCAGGCAAAGATTGTAGCGTCCAGCTTAATAACATAACAGAACGTAACTGAGATTGCCCGTGTTGTAATATGGCTAAATCTTGTTCCAGTATGTCTATCGCAGAAGATACAATGTTGCCTAAGGAATATATCCTGGAGGTCAAAGTTGTTAACCCATTATCCACTACTGCTAATGCCTTTTCTGAGTTAATACGGTCTATTTCCCGTATTCTCTCTGTGGCTTCCTGTTGGGATATTTTCCAATTTTCATTGTAGGCAGCATAAATGCCAGCATATATGAAATGTTTCTGACAATGTTTCCTAGGACCTAGTAAAAAGTCCATGAGATCCATGTCTTGTGTGAGTAAGGTCAAGTGTTGTTTCACTTCTGTGAGTGTTGAGGTCTCTAGCCAATCAAGGCACAACTTACAAACACTGTAGGACGTCACTACCCCTGGATGTTCTCTTTGTACATAGCGTGGGTCTGGCCTGTGGATATTGAACCCTTCGGTTATACCCCAGAATCTTTTCTGACGTGTTCGTGTGTAAGGGCCAAACCAACCATTCTTTACAATTAGGGTCTCATCTATTGTACTGTAAAATGTCATCTACTGTTGCCCCTCCCTGTGCAGTTGAATTTTGCCACCCCTCCATCTGTGTTGGTGTTGGAAACCGAGGTGTGTTCAGGTCCTTGTTCTTGGCTAGTCCAAGACAGGATGTCTGTTGCACAGTATCATTTAGAAATATCATCTGCTGTGGAATGAGGCACGCTCTAAATAGCGCTTCTGTTCCCTGGACTTGCCAGTCTCTAGAACCCCAGACTGATTTTAAGTCTATTGTGTCCTTCCATAGGTCAAACCCTGTTCAGACAATTGGGCAATAAAGGAAGCAGAGTATATCTGTTTGGTGTTAGTCAACATAATTTTCAGTGCCGATGTCGGTGTAACTTTATAATAAAATGACGTCGGGTCTGTAGTGTTAAACCCTGAAAAATATGAAAATTTCTGTGCAAATGTATGCGAACTACTTTTAGGTGGTGTAGGGCAATGTTCCCACTGATGGTACTCAAAAACATTTCTAGGTGAAATAGATTTGTGCAGGAAATGATGACCATAATGTTGGTAACAGTACAAAGCGTCATAGTCTGAATTACCTTCTAACATTTCAGTGTTCGGAAATGCAGCAGTTTTTTCTAAATCAGACAACATGTTATTAACAGTTTCAGAGTCCCAATCATCAGAAAATGTACTGGAGGTAATGATATCACTCAATGAAATTTTAAATACATATGAAAGTTTTAAAAGTTCAGTCGGACCGAATATATCAAAATCAACCTTGTCCCAAACTATACCGTCCGGTACAGGAACTGCTATGATGTTCACTGATGACAAGTCTCTTTGCTCACGATGTGATGACTGATGTGGTTTCAGAATCAAATTAACTTTTTGGGCTGCGGAGCTTTGTTGAAGGTATCCTCCATTAATAAGCATGCTAAAAGTTATAACTATGCCTAGCCAGAAAAGAAAAAATAGTATCCCAGTAATTACCCAGAGTTCTAACCAAGGCGATACCAGGTAAGTCTTTTTGAGAAAGTTTAGAAAGTCTTTAACTCGCTGCTTGTGTGATTTTTGGGCTGGCGTCGTTTCCGGTTCACTTGGATCCAAGGAAAACGTATCAAAGTTCATGAAGTAGCCAGAAGCAGTTCGATCAATTGTAGGAATTGCATCGGGATTTGATGAAATCACATTTTGCTCATGTTGAGGCATGTTGACGTAAACGTCTCTATTTGGTCTAATTGCAACTTGTGTGTTGTTTTGAATTGAATTTTGAAGTTGAAATTCTGGGTCAAGGGGAACGAGTTCCATAGCATTGTTGCATAGTCCTTCATTCCGTACAGGAGGCTCTTCAAACGTGATGAGTCTTTCTGTTTGAACTTCTTGGATTGTAGCTAGAGGAGGGCGTCTGCTACTGTGGAGTTCACGAGGCCTACTGGTCAGTATCGGCCACATAGTGTGGTTTGATTAAGTCGATTGAGACAAATCTTTTCTCCTTTTTCCCGGCAAGAGGCGGCAAAAGTACAGTTCTTGTTCCTTGAACTGCTAGGACAGGTACAGGCTTTCTGTATGATGGTCCAAATTCATTTTTTGTCCACTATTTTCTCTCTGACCAGATCCCCGACCTTTGGGATCCAGACAGGTCTTGCCGTGTTCGCCTTGACTTCCCCAGTGGCGGTCTGTTTCTGGAGGACGTTACTATGTTGTGTCCTGGATTCACTTAGATCCTGTAAAACAGCCAAACGATCATGGATAGCAAATGGTTTCTCATCCGCCACTGTGCCTTCACAATCAAGATCATGTACCCACATTCTTGTCCCAAATAGGACCTCATATGGAGTGACACCCACTAGAGAACTTCTTGGCTGGTTATTGAGTGCTCGTTGTACCCCATATAGATGATTGACCCAACTACCGCCCTTGCCTAATACCCTAGCTGTTAAAGATTGCTTTAGGTCCCGGTTTTTCATCTCCACAACTGAATTTCCCTCAGGATGGTACGGAGAGGAGTGCCGCAATGCTACGCCCATACTTTCCATGGCCTCTTTGTAAGCCCGAGAGCTAAACGCCGGGCCACGGTCCGAATGTAAAGTGCCAACTGCGTATGTCCCTATAAAGACTCGCAAATCTTTGATAACATTTTGAGCGTCAGCCGAGCGCTTAGGCCATACCCATAGGAATCTGGAGCAGGAATCAACTGCAACCATGATATACTTGTAAGCCCCATCAGATTGTAAGGGGCCGCAGTGGTCCAGATACACACATGCAAGAGGTTTGTCTGATTTTAGTAACAGTGTCTGAGCCGGGCGTGTTATGGTGGAGCCTTTCATCTGCTGGCAGATGTCACATTTCAAGACATAGTCTTTAGTTTGTTTTGTCAAACCTGGCCACCAATAGCGCTGTTTCAACAATGAAATAGTCGCTGTAACGCCTGTGTGTGCAGAGCCCAAACCCTCGTGTGCAGCAATAATTAAACCTTGACTACGATCCATATTTGGTATTACTCTGTCCCCCACTCCAGGAATCTGTGCATATGGAATGTTGTTTGCATCTAACTTGTAGGAGTACTCGAGTGGAAATTTCTTTGGTACTGCACCGCTGTTTTTGCTTGAAGCAATAACAGCCACCATAATCTCACCGTCTATCCTTGTTTTTGAACGAGTTATTGCAGCTACGGGAGCTGTGCGTACAGCCCCCTTTGCGGCTTCATCAGCCAATGAATTCCCTTCAACGTGAACGCCATCACGTTGATGACTCAGTGTATGTATCACGTGAGCCCTCTGTAGTTTGTTCTTCAACTCAACTACCTGTTCCCAAAGCATTTTATGCTTAATTGTGCCACCTTTTGCGTCTTTTAACCCGTTTTGTTCCCAATGATGTAAATATTCATTGTATGACTGTACACAGTAAAAAGAATCACACACAATTAGTGTGGGGAATTTGTGATCCGTATTTACAAGTGCCAGTAATAATGCTTTTAATTCTGCCAACTGAGCCGTGCAGTCTCCTAGAGATTGCGTTTTGGTGCAACTTGGATGGAACTTTCCATCCCGCATGCGACCTTTAACGATTGCACATGCTGCGCTGTATTGTTGCTTGCTCCCTATGGCTGGTGAGCAGATCCGTCAGTGTAAATTATATATTCATGCTGATCTAGAGGCAAGATTTCATTTGGTAGAGGGTATTCTTGGTCGTATTGAAGAAATGCCTGTGTTTTTAGACTTGGATCAAATCTGTATTCAACATCCATTGCAGTAAGAGAATTAGCCCATTATATCCATCTCAGATGTAAGGCTTTTGCATTTTGAATGCTAGCTTTTGTAACAGCTTCTAAAGCTGGTACTTTGGTTACGACAATTATGCGTTTCCCCTGAGCCAGTGCTCTTTCTCTTGCTACAGCGGTCTGCACTGCTGTCAGGATTTTTTCTGTTGAAGTGAAACGCATTTCTGCGTTTTTGTACAGGTGTGATTTGCATGCGATTGGTACAGTTTCGCCTTCATTGAAGGTTAAGTAAGTGTACCCGCATTGACCCGCTATTACTCGGATCACTAAGTTGCGTACATTTACGCGTGTCTGTAAGTGTTTTGAAGCTATTTTGTCTTCTTGTAGTGAACGTAGGATGTTAGTGTGTTCCTGTGTCCATTGTCTAACTGAGAAGTCAGGTTTTATTAAGTCGTAGAAAGGTTTTACTTTTTCTGCGTAATCCAAAATGTATGCTCTACCGAAATTTAGGAATCCCAGTATCGATTGTAGATTTTTCAATGATCTTGGAGGTTGGAGCAGTGCACACTTTTCTAAAAAGTTGGCTGCCGGACTTTTCCCTTCACTTGACAGCTCATATCCTAAAAATAGGACGTTGAGGTGGGCGATTTTTGATTTTTTTAAATTAAATTTGTAGCCCTCAGAGGCGAATCCCATAATTATGGTGCTCACCCTGGTCAAGTGCCTTTTGAAGTCATCGTCCGTCAGATAAATATCATCCACATAGGACAATGCTTCATCATCAAAATTTTGGAGTAACTCAGTTACTCTTGCTGAAAATACGCCTGGGCTATTCTTATACCCTGAGGGAGACGACAAAATTGTCGCTGGGACCCCAAAGCTGAGAATGCGGTCAAATACCTGCTTTCAGGCGCTATATTTTGGCAGAAAAATCCATTTGAGATAACTAGTGTATTTTTGTAATTTTTCCGCACAATGTTATTCATTAATGCGGCACTGTGTGCGTTTTGGACAGCGAATGTCTTTGTGCATGTGTTTAAATGTCTGTAATCTAAAACTAGACGATATGAGTTGTCCGGTTTTGATACGGGAAACAAAGGATTGATCATTGGTGAGGTGCATGTTTCAATCACCCCTAGGTATTCAAGTTGATCTAAGATCTCCCTGACCTGTTTTTTAGCTTCTTGCTTTATTGGATATTGCCTCTGTGCATTTGGTGAAACTTTTAACGGGATCACGTGGTGGGTTGAATCTTCATCCTATCCGGCATGATTTTTGTACAATGCTGGAGCTAGGGCAACTGCCCACTCCTGTGCATATGCATGTTTAAGGTGTATGGGAATGAGGTCGGAGAAGGCTGGAAAAATTACTGTTTCTCCCCTAGGGCACTCTATAACGAATGCTGGCGGCCAATCTTGTTAATAGGATGTCATAACCAGATGACAGGTTCTGCCAAAAGAGACCATTAACTTTCCTGGGCTTATCCCCCTCCATTTGGAGTGTTATTTTGTGTAACTTATGTGGGACGCTCATCCTTGTATCTGGTGTTTCCACCGTGATGTAATCATTCAAGTCCGCTGTCACCAGAAATTCCATCAGGTTCTGGCGAGCTATTGTTACTTCTGCCGCACTGTCTAGCATCGTCTGGGCCCATTCCCCGTTCAGAAGTTGTGTCCTCAGAATTCTGGGCATGTCTGATCTTTAGACCTGCAACTTCCTGCTTCTTAAACTGAGGTTTTGATTTTGGCTTTTCTTCTTTTTTGGAAGTATAGTTTTGAGCGTGCTGCTTGTCTCTGGACTTTGTACGCTCTTCTTTGTGTTCTGACCGTCCTTCTCTCTCTGAGTTTTTCGTCGAGCCCTGAAAGGAACGAGAGGAACGTGTATCAGTATCCTGATACCTGTCAGGTTTCCTAATATTATCCCTATTCCTGAGGTTGTACCTCTTCTCAGAGGGCTCCTGTGGAGGAGATCTACCTCGGGATTGAGATCTGTTTCCTTGAAAGTTTTGTTGTTTTTTATTATCCCACTTCTTTTTAGAAGAAGCAGGTGTCTGCTTGGAATTGTCCTTTTCAGGACTGCCCATCAGTTGGGGTTTTAAAGCTTTCCTACCCAAACTGTCTCTGCCTAATTCTGCATACGCAGTTTCAATTATTTTGGGCAGTTCGTGTTGTTGATCCAACGGACTGTACTCCCTTAGGCGTTGGCGGATTGCCACTGAAGCTGCTTCCCCTTTAATATTAGCTAATATTATGGCTGATACCTGGTCATAGTTAAGTAGTAACTTCATCCCTAAGTTCAGAGCAGGCTCTGCTCCGTACTCATTCTGTATTTGTCTTAATACATCTGGTATCACTGCTAATGAAGGAATACCATGTGTCCTGGTATATATTACAGCAAATACTGTACCCCAAGAGGTGCAAGCCTCTACTTGTGGTGTTATCCCCATGGGCAAGCAGATTGTTATCATTCTGTGTTTTTCAAACGAGGTAGTATTCGGGAATACTGCCTCGAGCTGAGTTATTTTCTAAGCTACCCAGAATGGCATTTGTTCACGTTTCGTGGGCATTTTGCCCATAACCGCGTGTAACGTTTGTGGTGTAATTTTAGTTGCTGTACCCTGAGATTGAGTTCCATTTGTTGCAACTGTTGCTGGTTGGACTGTGAAAGTCCTCATGACAAATTGCATCAAGTTTCTGTAGATTTTAATTAAATCTTTGTGTTGTATGAGTAAGTCTGCCTGCGGCATTGTTTCAATATCAGGATGTGGTGTGTAGGCCGCTAGTATCGGCCATGTTGCCCCCTCTCCTCCGAGCGGGCCTAATCTTACTCTGTTTCTTATGTGGGGTAGGGCGCCTTTAAACCAGTATAGGTGTTCCTGGTACGTGAGTGGAACCTCTATGTCCTCGAACGGACCATATTCCACTGGTGCATCTCCTTCTGTATAGTAGTGAAATGTGTGTGTTCTTGCATCTGCTTCTGGGAATGTAACCCACGAATAGAATACCTCTGTTTTGTCTGATTCGTGTGCCTCAATCACGAAAGCTACTAAGCCACCCCTAGCTGATAAACCATTTTCTAACAGTTTCAGGGTGATTGTATGTCTGAATTTTGGTGCAATTTGAATTGCATTTGCATCTCCTTCCTCGTCTGTGAGGGGGAGTGCTTGCTGTAGGGGGTCTAAGACCGGGGTAGTCATTGTGTATACAACACAAACTAATTTTTCCAAGGAAACTATGATAAGGTGTTTTGCACAATTTAGGAACACCGTGTCCTTCAAGCTTGATTAACCAACAGCCAATAAATCGGATTTTTCGCCTACTCAGGTGTGGCGGAGTTTGTGCCCACCCACTACAGACGTCTCTGGTGTTTTGTGAGTAGGGGTCTCTGAGAAATAGCACGACTGAACTACTCAGATTCTACTGTTAAATAAGTACCCAACCAACGTTGGCGGCGTCATGTCGTGTAGTTCCTATATTACCCATACAGGACCTGCGCGTTCCGGATAACATCAACTGTGGGCTTGGTGGCAGACTGACTCTGAACACCCCCACCAAAAAAGTTAGCCTGTTTGCATTGTGTGAAATTCAATAAAAATATGATGACTCTGTTGTAGCTGTATCCAAGTTCCAGGTTTATTCTTAGGAAATAGTTACAGGAGTTGAAGTAGGATAAACAGCATATTAATCCAAGTATGTATGTACAGGATAGTAAGCCCCACCGGGAGCAGCAACCCTGCTGCTCAGCCTACATAGATAAACTGACTGATACACTTGAACATACACAGAGACAACATTCCATGACATCACAGAGACTGGCTGAGCAGCAAAGTACAGGACACAAAGAAAGGACAGAGTAGAGAAGAAGGCAAGATACCACATATTGGCTTGCTCACAGTGCCACTAGTGTCTCCTCTTATCGAGGAGAGAATAGTTTCTGGCAACCTCAGAACATGACAACCCTGATCCCTCAGGATCGTGGAAACAATATGCTACTTTTTGCTCAGTCACTCGTGCTCACTTATTCGGTCTCAGAGAGTTACACAGAAGAAGCAGTCGGGCGTGTTACAATAAGAATTTATTGCACAGTTGATCTTCTAGTGTAAAATAGATGTGCTGCAATAATCGTTAGACAGTAGCAGATATATATGATTAGCAGTATAGTGAATATAAATGGATAGTACAGTTCTACCATTTTGCAAAAATCATAAATGCATACCTGTATATGAAATGCATGATAAAAGAAAGCGCGTACTCCTACGATGCCTATCTAGATGTACCTAAGTGTACCTAGCATGTGAGTAGGTGTGAAACCAAGAATCCCTCTAGGATTTAGTTGAACCCCATTACCTGAAGTGTGAGAATGTAGGAGCCCGTCCTGATCTCGAATTGGACACCCCGCGAGGGATGCGTTAGACCACTGTCAGCTGGAGCGTCTGCAGGCAGGAGCCTCAGCGTCTCTGGTCAGTGTGTCGGCCTGGAAGTCTCGGTTCCCTCTAACTAACACTAGCAAGATGTGCTGTATTTATACAGAAAGTATCTAGGGTTCCTTTATCCCTTGTTTCTTGTGTTAGCCATTGTTGGATTTGAGAATGACGTATGGGATGAAGCTTGTACGTAGATATGGTGGGGTAGGTGGTGTAGCCCCTGCCTGGTTTCCAAGAACCCTTATGAATATTCATTCATACTGTGTGAGTCTATTGATGGAGTTATAGGACTCAATTGTTTAGGAAAAACCCTCCTTCTGCACCCAGGACTAGAACTAGATAAATGTTCAATCCTAAAGGCTCGTTACTGTGTAGTATAAGGGAGATAATGTAGGTGACGGTGTATGATATTACCCGGGCCTATATTAGGGTACCTATATGAAACATAACAAAACCATATGCTCAAATACTTACCAACCAGACGCCACGTTGCCCTCTTCTTGCGCCAATAACTGTTAAATATCAAGACTTTAGTTTTGGCCTGATTCACCAGTAGATGGTTAGCAATGTTAAATCTGCTCAAGGCATCCAGAGCCCTTTGCAAACCTGATTTAGTGTGATCCATGACCACAATATCATAGGCGTATTGGATTGTTTGCAGCATGATGGAGCTTAGCTTTGGAGGAACCAAACTACAGGCATCCAGTGCCTTCCCAAGGTTAGCCATGTACAGATTGAACAGCATGGGGGCCAAAACACAGCCCTGTTTTAACTAACAGTTGGTGTCAACTTTACGTGTGACCGTAGAATGGCTAGTTTTCAACCGTACCCACGTCTTTGTGTGTAAAGAAATTATTCCACTTAAAAGCTTTGACGGTATGCCCCATGCATCAAGCTTCCTCCAAAGGGTGGCCCTATCTGCCCAGTCTAAAGCTGCACTATAATCTATAAAGCAGCACAGAAGAGGTAAACTATTCTTCTGAAGGGCATGATGCTTGAGGACTGATAGTGCTTGGATGTTATTGGTGGTGGATACTCCAGCTCTGAAGCCTGATTGGAAAAAAGGTAGAATGTCCTCCTCAGCTACTCAGGCTTCAAGTTGTTATAGTAGTTTGGGCATAAACCTTTGCCTTAATGTCTAATAGGGCAATCAATCTGTAGTTCGCAGCTGGCAACCGATGTCCATTTTTGAATATGTGGCATAAGATAAATCCTCTCCAGGCCTCAGGGATGACGGCGTATTGAAAGGAGTAATAATAGAGCACTGACAATACCCTAGCCCAATTGTTATGGGCATCCTTGAATAAGCCAGCTGGAAGGCCATTCAGGCCTGGGGCTCTGTCAGATTTCAGCTGTTTTAAATGTTTTGCTACCTTACAGAAGTTTGTCAGACTACCTAAGTCCAATTGGCTGTCATCCACAAAGTGACCCTGATTGTGAGTACATTTATCCTGATGATGTGACTTGGGCTCACTAGCTCATAGGTTTCCAACAAGAGTTGATTTTCAAACTTTCATTTCAGTCGGACCAGTACTTAGTATGGTTTCTAACTGATTCACATACAGCTCGACAATATGCTGCACCCATGCTGCTTCAGAGGGTGTTGTTGTTTTTTAGTTTTTGATATGGGCCCAGAAACAAGCCTGTTTAGTGTCTTTTTATTACTGAAATACTGTGAACCATTCTTTGTCTAGTCTTTCCTTCTGATGCTCCCAAACCGTTTTTTAATGTAACTTTCTGGCAATTTTACTGCAGCAGCTGTAGTTTTGGATGGATTAAGCTGATGAGCATGCTGGGCTTTACTGAGGGATCTTTTGGTGAGGATAATTGCTTTACTGTAAAAACCTGGCATCACTTGTTTCCCTCCCCCTGTAGGAATTTGGGCTTGTGCTCCAGTTCCAGTAAATGCTTTCATAGATCATCCATGTGTTTTCCTCACTCTTGTAGTGCACGTTCCGATTGAGTGGACCTTAGAATCATCTCCAGTTCCTGTATTCAGGCTGCCACTTAATTCTTCTCACCAAATTCATGGTATCTATCCCAGTTGAATTGCCCACCTGTTTAATTTAGTCCGTATGTTGTAAAGCAAGATTCAGGGTACTATTCAAAGGATTATGATCACCTTTTGGCCCTACTGATATATCATATATCAAAGTGGTCCAGGCAGGCGGCCAAACCCTCTGACAAAAAAGTATAATCTATGGTTGATATGCCTTTACAAGTTGGGGGGGGGGATTAACGGTCGTTATTTTTCACCTCTGACTCCGCTTGAGCAGATGCAAGATTGTAAAGCTTTAAAAAATCATTGATTGCAGCTCCTGCTCTTGGCTGGGAAGCTCCGGCGATGGTCTTCCCCAGACCTCTGATGTTAAAATCTCCAGTGATTATAAATTCATGTCGGGATGATCTAAAAGGAGGTCTTCAAGGCATTGAAGGAGGTGGCTTACCAACTCTGTCCCTAATTTCCTTGGGGCATTAAGATAGCAGTTGACCAGGATCAAGCCCATATGTTTATGGTTGTTTTCCAGACCCTGAATTCAGACAACTTGGACTGCACTACATTTAATATCAAGAGCCTTGGCGTCTAATTTAGCAGCATGCTTAATGAAGATCGACAGACCCCCCCCCGACACAAGCCCAAAAAGACTAGAACGGGTTGCAGCTTTAAAAATCTCGTAGAAGCCTGGCAAGGCCAGAGCCCAAGTTTCTCGCAGGCAGAGAATATCTCCTCTTTCCAGGTAAGACCGCCCTTCACTGCTTTTGGTGTTTTTTTTAAGCCCTCCCATGTTCCATGAAACTATTGAGAGTTTGGACTTAATCTCACACGCTGTTTGGCTTGGACTCCTTGTTGTTATCGAGTGTCTAAATTTTATCTTTCATGATGTTTGACTTGAACACCAATCAGGGCTCAGACATAATGCCCAAAGACCTGTGTGTGAGATTCTCCTGCCACCCCACCACCTGATGACCCCTTTTGTGGGAGTGAATCGTACCTCTCTTTGGTAAAGCAAAGGTAGGATCGTTAAGGCTTAGGAATCTTTGATATCCTCTATTTCCCAGCTTCTGTTTCCACCTGTCATGCCCTTAAGGATGCTCTGTGTTGTCTTCCGTATGGGCAAATTGAGTAGGACGTACGGGTATTTTGGGGGAGTAGGTTTATTCAAGTCTATCCCCAAATCTGCAAAGCTGTTTTTTTCTCCCCACACAGCTTACCTTAAGGCCACGTTCCTCCATGCTATTCTCGAAATTCCCCTGTGGAGTTTAATAGTGGGTTATCAAATTTCACCCATATCAAATCCTCCGATGTAACATGCTTGAGAGCAGGAATGTGACTACACAATCTCAACTTTTTCCCCCGGTTGAGCATGTCCTGAGGTCCCTTGGGGCAGTATCTGAGTATAAAGATTATTTCGGGTGGGTCACAGCCCACCGCTCCCCCCCTCCCGGCAGCCCAACTGAGCCGGTTGTAAGGACTCGGGGTTATTTCGCTGGGGATCCCAGTGTTCCCTCACGGTCCCTGCAGTGTTACAATTGTAATGTTGACCACAATTCACCTTCCGTTGCAAGTAGTTAGCTGCTGGATTGCTACTTGAAATCCCTGATTCTGGCATAACACTCCAAACTCCAGACTGTGTTCCCTCACAGGCTGGCTTTCAAGGAACCAGTGGTGCCACTCCCGCAGAGGGATCCCTTGTTGTGGTCCCTAAGATGAGGCCCTGGGACGAATGTGGGCCCTGTGATACATCCAGACCCGTGCATACCGCCTGTGTACTTTCGTCCTTAAAACTTCGAGATTCATCTTGGCGCTGAACCAGGGTGTCAGACAGGGAACCTTGAAGCAAGGGCAAATTCTGATGGCCTGGGATCGATTTCTGTGGACAAATCGACCTGTGTAGTAACTTCGCTGGAGCCTGACCGGCTAGACGATCCCAAGTCTTTGGATGTTTCCTGCCGAGACTTAGCCTGGCTTACTTGCCCAAATACAGGATACAAATTGGTGGAATTACACATAGTTGGTTTAAACTTTGCTCTTTTTAATAAGCGTTGCTTCTTTGTTTGTTTTTTTAATTTCTTTTTTTCCCTCCTTGAGAGACTTGCCACAGCAGGGATGGTAGCTGGGCTTAAGATTGGATGGGTCAGGTCTTGGCCTCCTGTGGCTGGGTAATCATTAGGCGTCAAACTCCTTTCCTGCTTTACCTTCCCTGCTTGTTTAATGGCACCAGCACCTAACCCTATGCTGTCCAGTTCGAACTGAGTTACCAATGGCTCACCCCCCCTACAGAAACCACCTGGTTTGCATTCTTTAGCTCCTTCGAAGTATTGCTTGTTTGCTGAGATCGGGTCTATAGTCTTGCAGAACTGGTCTTGGTGACCTCCACCAGTGCATTTAAAAATTCTGGGAGAGAACTTAGCTTGTTGATAATGGGTGACCATGGGCACAGTTTGTCCTTTTCTAGAACACTTAGTTTAAAGTCAAATCGGGTTATTTTGTTCCCTAGATCTGCCAGGTGTGTTGCAAGTGACTGGAGCAAGCCGATAAGTATCTCCATTTTACTAGATTGCCAGAGAACAGCCCTAGCTATTGTATCCTATGACTATAAAGAATCCATTGCTGGCGGATATAAGCCAGCAATGGATTCTTTATAGTCACTGGAGTCTGGGATATTATTGTGCCCCCTCTGTTCCAATATCGGTGTTTGACTAAGCGTGTCATCTATTTGTGCCTCAATAGTAGCTAAATATCCATCTGAGAGGTTGCCCAGCTCCTGATCTATGATGCTCTCCCGTCTGGTCGTAGATGCAAAAATAGTAGATGAATTAGTTGCTATAAAAGGATTGACTGTTTTATGCTGGGATGACACGGGAGGGCTCCCTGAGACATTCGTACAAAGGACTTGGGCAAGCTATTGTGATTTTGTTAGGCATGCGTTCTGTAAATTGATTACTGGCTCCATTCTTGTTCATATTAGAGGTCAGGGGTATGCTGGTGCCTTCTTGCACCCCTTTGGCTCTGTGTAAGCTTGGGCTAATGGCCGTGATGGCCAGCACACCTTGCGCCAATTGTTAGGAGCTTAATGCATCACCCACAGATTCCACATTTGTTAATTTTGGACATGATTGCAGGTGCCGATTGTTAAGGCCCTCTGCCAGTGAAGATTGATGACTGAGGCCCTGTAGACTGGTTGCCGGATGGACAGAAGGCCCCGGGACTATAAGATCAGATGCCAATGAGGTCAGTGCTGCGACATCCAGAGACAGTTCTGAGGGTACACTGGTGGTCCGGAAATAGCTCCTAATTGACCCTTTGGTGGAACGGGTCACCCGCTCCGCAATAGCAGTAAATTACTCATAATGGACCTCTCCCTCCATTTGTGTTGATTTAGCCTCTTCCTGCTCTGCTGCTTTCTGGTTAACCTGGGGAAGTTTCCGTCTCCCCGTTCCCAGCTGTGTCGGTACTTGTTTCAGTTTATTAACAGTTTAAGCAGATGCTTATGAGTTCCTCGGATGTTGTCTTGAGTGATTATGGATATTTTAGTGGGTCCAGAAACCCCACTTGAGGCTTTGGCTGATGAAGAAAAGTCTCTCACAAAAGCACTGCCTCACCTCCTGCAGTGCACCTGGCGCATAGACATGGGCTGCCAACTGGAGGGGCAGAAGCACGCTGAAAATATTATTTGTATGCAATCTGCGAATTGGGCAGGCAGGTGGGCCCCAATTTTACTGTACTTTAGGCCTCCTATGCTCCAAAGGGACTACGTTCTGAGTTCACCTGTAAACTCCTAAACACTCCTGTGTTTCGGCAGAAGAGAGCTTGAGGATCCTTGGTAAACAGTAAACCAAGCTCTGAACAATTACTGTGCTGCGTGTTGCAGTTCAGAAAAGAAGTACAGGAGGTACAGGAGAGGAGGAAGAAACAACAGAAAACCAAGCTGCTCCAAATTTACTGAGCGCCTAAATCAGTGGCTCCCTTTGCCGTGGACCTGGCAGCAGGGGGGGTGAGCAGATCCGTGTAAAATCCAAGACACCGTGCCCGCTCAGATTTCGGCACTTTCCAAGACCGGGTGGGGATTGAAGCAGTAGCGATTGTGGTGTTGTAGCATGTCCTCCTCAGGAGCAAGCCGCACCAGCCTAATATTTGCCACCTCTGCGCCTGCTCGCAGGGAGCCCACGGCTCTGAGCCTTACCTTAAACTACGCATACTGCCCCATCAGCATCTCGTCCCTTTCGATGTTTTTGCCTAGTTCTTTTGCAGTTGGGTCGGAGGAAAAGACCTCACAGCTTTAATCAGAATCAAATCCGACCACCCACCAACAAACTGCCTGCCGCCAACAAGCTCCCCTCACATAGCGAACATTTGACTTGTAAAGCAGGTGTTAGACCTGTCAGCCTTAGGGTGGTCTTCCCCCAAACATTTTTGACTCCTGTTTTGCTGAATTCATTTTTGTTGGCCTTAGGACTCTGTGCACTTTACCACTGGTAGCCAGTGGTAAAGTGCTTGTGCTCATGCCCTAAAATATTGTAACAATGGCTTACACCTGATTTGCACATTTAAATTACTCATAGGTCCTTAGTAAAATGGTATACCATATACCCAGCGCCTGCAGGACATATTGTTCCACCCACTTAGGTAGCCCCTTAAAACATGTCTAAGGTCGACCATTGTGTGCAGTTTTAAACTGCCAATTCGACCTCAAATCAAGGATTTGTAATCAATCAATCAAGGATTTGTAAAGCACAGCAAACCTCGGGATGGTCTCAAGGTGCTAAAGATACCAAATAAACAACCTTCCAAATTTAAAACTCCCTTTTTATTATGAATGTCACCCCTAAGGTAGGCACTAAACAGCCCATAGGCATGGTGCAGTGTATTTAAAAAGCTGAATGTGTACTTTTAAGTTTTACATGCCCTGGTGGTGAAAAATTCACAAATTTGCTTTCATTACTGTGAGGCCTACCACTCCCATAAGATAATATTGTGTTACCTTATTATATTTAATAAGTGATAACTCTGGTTGACAGTAGGTATAAATGTCTTGTTTGGTATTTAAGGAATTGTAATTTAAAATCCCCTTCAATAGTAAAGTTGTATTTTAAGTCACCATTCTGAAAATGGCACTTTTAGTAAGTTGACATTTTCTTGTCCTAAACATCTGTGCCTGCAGCCTGTTTCCTGGTTCACATGACTAGGAGTAGTTGGCAGCTGGCCTTTGTGCATTCCTCCCAGACAGCCACACAATAGAAGGACTTGGGGCCATATGTAACAAAATACAGTTTTGCGATTCTCAAATTGCGATTTTCTGCGAATCGCAATTTGAGAATCGCAAAATGCAATGTATGTGGGATTTGCAAATAATTTTGTGAATCCCACATATTCCTTATTTGCGAATCGCAAATTGAGATTCGCAAATAAGGAATACCTTCCCTTTCATTCCTATGGGCTAGGAGGCCCATAGGAATGAATGGGAAGACATTCTCAATTTGCGATTCCCAATTAGAGAATCGCAAATTGAGAATGCAATTTCAAGGGTGCCAGGGTATCAAAAGGACACCCTGTTGCACCCCTGAAATGTGCATGTGTGCACATGTGGCACACATACATGCCCTAAGGGCATGTATGCGCGCCACATGGCACTTTAAAAAATGCAAAAATTTGCATTTTTAAGTGAAATCGCAATTTACCACCAACTTGAAGTTGGTGGTAAATTGCGATTCCTTAAGGCCAAATCGCACTTTCTTTTGTGCTTCTTACATTGCATTTAAGGAATCACAATTTGCGATTCCTTGAATGCAATCGCAAAATAGGGAATCGCAAATTTTGCGATTCCTTATTTTGCGAGGGGGTTTAAGTGTGCTACATTGCACACTGCTAATTTGCGATCGCAAATGCTGAAATTCTGCAGCACCACTTGCACTTCAAAGACACTGCCTCAATGCACACACAAAAAACCTCACCCTATCCTTTTGGGCCCCCAAACATCCTGGGACCAAACAGGGAGTCAGGAAATTCCAGAAACTTCTGTGGGGGGCGGGGACTCCAGAAGTTTCTTCCACTTCAAAGCTGGCACCAGGTATAAATATACGACTCTCAGACCCACTCTTCAGTTCACTTCTGCACCTGCAATAGGACTCTTAGAGGACTGCCCTGCTTCCTGTGGCCTGCTGTGTATTTCAGAGGACGGCCCTGCTGCACCAAGAGTACTGCCATGCTGCCAGAAGCCTGCTTTTCGACCTGAACCCCGGACTTCCAGAGTAACTCCAAGGCCTAGTTGGCTGGATTACTGATCAGTACCTCATGGACAGAAAAGGGACAGAAAAGGCTCCAACCATGATGGACCCACACCTGGACTAGGCCTGAGTGAGTCCTGGCCCTCCAATTGGAGCCCCTCCAGTCCTGGACCCTTGGAAATGGTTTTAAATGATGCCCAGATAGCCCAAGTCCAAAATAAAGAGGACACTGGGACCTACCTGCTCGCCGATCTACCCATGGTGCATCGCCAGACTGCCTGACTTGGCAGTTGCTCCCACTATGTTCTTCTCTGCTGCAGCATATCCTGTTCAGCTGCTCCTTGCAGAAGGGGTATGTGGCCTTGTGGAGCCCTCATTGGCTACAACCTGCAGTTTCATCCCACTGTAGAATTCTGATTCTATAAAAGAGACTAAGGGCCTGATTTAGATCATGGTGGGACTCCAATCCTCCCTCCGTGGCGGTGTTTACAAGTAATCCATCAAGTTGATGGATTTCCACCCACCCTATTTAGATGTGGGCTGGCTAATCCTCCATCCACGTTGACAGAGTGTTTTCCGTCACGTAAGCGGCTCACCTCCGACGACTCAACGGACTCCTCTGCTGGCTAACATTACTCTGTCGCCATTAGGGTGTCAGGATTGCACCGAGCCTATTTAGATTTCTCATTTGTGCTGGCATTGTCCTAGCAGAGATTCACGACAGCAGGATTCCTTTGCGGGACACATTCAATATTGTACTATTCCTGTGGCTTTTGGATGGATGCTAGCATCACACACCTGATGTGTTTTGGCTAATTGTTTTCACCTGCATACCACACTATAAAACACATTCCATTTCAGACCATGATCCTTTGCCACCATTCCAATGCAGCAGAACATTGTTGATTACAACTTTTTCAGTGAAGTCAGGTTTTATTTTTGCTTTCTCTGTTTCTTGTTCATTTTTTCTTTTTTTTCTTGTGGGTAATCAAATGTATATAACTTTATTATTTGATAATGGCAGGGAGGAGAAATTCCCATTTTACTAAGGGGGAATTGTCAATCATGGTAGATGAAATTGTTGGAGTAGAGCCACAATTGTTTGGAGCCCAAGTACAAAATGCAATCATAGCTCAGATAAGGCAAATGTGGGCCAGAATAGTTGACAGAGTAAATGCTGTAACAAGCAACCTGCACACACAGGAGGAAATTAGGAAGAGGTGGAAAGACTTGTAGGGGAGAGTGTATTCCCTGGCCTCCAAGCACCACCTGGTGGCCCATAGGACTGATGGTGGCTCTCCCAGCCCCCCCTTACAACTGTATCCCTGGGAGGAGAAGGTCTTGCAGATCCTACATCCTGAAGGCTTGACAGGAATCCCTGGTGGAGTGGAAACTGGTAAGTTATACTTTTGAATGTGTCACTAAACCCAAATGTCATTTTTCCTTCTAATTTAGCTGGAGCTAATGTGTTTTGCACCTTTTTAAAACATATAAACCCATATATAAATTAATTTTTAGGGGAAATTTGTAGCATTATTTCTGTTTCTCTCCGTTTACTCATTGTTAATATGTTTTGTCAATATGTGTGAGTTTCTTCACCTTTTCTACTTTATTTTGCCTTGCTTGTTTGTTTGAATGCATTTTGTTGTATTTAAGATTACAGGTTTCAATCTTCAATAAATATGATGTGATGTTATGGTGCATGTAAGTATTTTTACACCAAATAACATATTTCATATATGTGTTTCATATTGTAAATGTCTGTTTAGTTTTAGCTGTATATGTTCACTAGGTATGTTTAACTTATTATTTTGCAAGTGTTGTTAATGTTTAATTGAAATTACTACAACTACCATGATGCATGTGTTTTGTTTTGTAAAAATAATATAGCAATGTCATTTTAGTCATTCTCCCTTTTCTTTCATATTTTCACATGTTAAAGGGTAATGTATTCACCAGTCTCTAGTTTATGATATGTTGAGAACTGTTTTTTGTTTGATTTTGTATGGTGTCATTTTCTTGTTATTTTATTGAATTGATGTTATTTGTTTCACAAATCAAAGTTAGTTGTCTTAAAATTTGTAATGTATGTTACTTTATATATGCTGAATATACATTTTTTTTTTATAAATATACTCTGCAGTGTTTATATGATAGTTAATGCTATTTATCCTTGTACGTTGTTTAAGTTTTCAGATTTTTACTCTGCTAGGCCTTGGAATGGTTTCTTTTACATTTCTCCTCTGTACTGTGTTGTGTTGAAAGTTTGGGATATGTTAGGTATACTTCCTATTTTTTTTTTCATTTGAGGACTTCACCTGCACTTGTTAAGTAGTTATGTGTGTAATTTAAACTGTTTCTGTAATTTATTATAATACTACTGAAAAGTATAATAATTATATTAATGTTCTTCTTTCTTTTAGGTTGCTTCATTTTTTGCTTACAACTCATTTGATGGAAAATCCAGACTTTTAAAATGTACTTTTTTGTAATTTATAATAGGTCCAACACCAAGAGTACGTGGACAACAATCTGCCACTGCTCCTGTCCCAGACTAGGGACAAGCCTTCAGTGAGGAAACCACTCCTGCAAGTCTGGATGATGAGGAGCAGGCTGGTCCACCTGGTCGGCCTGGGCAGACAGCTCCAGTGAGTCTCACTCAGCACACACCTACACTTTTCACCTCAACTGTTACCACACCTCAGCCTCTGGATACCTCCACTTCCTGTATCCAAAGGAACATCACATTAATCTTGTGCCTCCCAGTCCTGGCTGCTGTTCAGCCAACACCACTACCACCTCCAGTTCAGCCAGGACCCAGTGGGATGGGACACCCTGGATCAAGGACAATGGGTATTGGGGTAGGGTTTGTGGGAGGGAGTCTGTGGGACAGCATGTGAGGCCACTGGGTTCATTGTCACCCAGGCCACCATGGGCTAAGTTTTGGGATCCCTCAACCAGTCAGAAAAGAGTAGCGTCTCCTAATTAGGGGACGTCCCCCTGAGCACAGCGTAAATCCCGCAAAGCGGGTGTTCAAGTTGCAAAGAAATCAGTTAACTAAGTGTAATATTCTGAAATTACTTAATTCTCTGTTATTCAATTCATTGATATGTTTATCACTACAGACATCTTGCTTATGTTTAACCCCTTGACCGCGATCGGAATTCCGCTCGTGTGCTGGACATTCCGATCGCGGGTGTGGTCGTGACGAGCTCAGCTCGTCATGCGCACAGCGCGACCGCGCAGCATGACGAGCTGAGCTCGTCACGAGCATCGAAGGGGTTAAAGGTGCACCATGGTAATAGAACCTGGTGTGATGATGCTTCTGCAGTTCCTGTCAGTTGCACCTGACATCTTCTGCTGGATGGATGGGATGACTTTACTGGAATAAACTTAACCTTCAATCTTACCTTTTGAAGCCTTACCATCTTTACTTTTTATCTAAATTTTACACTAGCGATGAGGATGGGATGTGTATGAACATGCGGAAATTACTATGCAAGGGTATCAATTTCATCTGGTCAGATGATTGTGAAAAGGAATTTGTTGCAGTTAAGAGTATGCTCAAGAAAACTCCCAAGTTAAAAAGTTTTGATACCACTAAAAGAACTGTACTTATTACTGATGCCAGCATGAAAGGTTTGGGTGGTGTGTTACAACAGAAAGATGGAGACACAGAGAATGTCATCTTATTTTTATCGCGAAGCCTCAGAGGTGCAGAACTGCGTTATTCTGTAATTGAAAGAGAGGCCCTAGCAGTACACTGGGCTATAAAGAAACTCAAGAATTTGCTGTGGGGTGTGAAATTTGAAGTACGGACTGATCACAAGCCCTTGTGTCAGGTTTTTAACAAAAAAGGTATAGATGCTATTTCTGGGAGAATTTCTAAATGGGTTGTAGCACTTCAGGGATACAACTTTAAAGTTGAATATTTACCAGGTGCTAGGAATAGCGTTGCAGACACTTTGTCAAGATTGGTGGTACAAAGTGATGACAAGACTGAAGTTGAGGAGGATCATATTAATGAATGGGTTTGTACCATTGAGGCTGGTGGAATGAAAGAAAACAGATGGCAAGAAGAATGTGCTAAAGATAAAGAATTTCTTGAGTTAATCTCACTTCTTAAGAATGGATGGGATAAGAAAGTTAAAGGTGAGTGTGAAAAATATTGGCTGGTGAAGGATGAATTAGCTGAGAGTGAAGGTCTTATTTTTAGGGGTACTAGACTAGTTCCACCTACCACACTGCGTGAAGAACTTCTTGTTATGGCACATGAGGGTCATCTTGGGATGTCTAAGACTAAGGAGAGGTTAAGACTTACATATTGGTGGCCAGGAATGGACATGCAGGTGGAACGACTTGTGAGGGATTGCATACCTTGTTGCATGAGTGAGAAGTGTCAGAAGCCAAGGGTTCAACCCATGGTTATTAGGGAAAGACCGAAGAAGCCATGGGAAGAATTAGCCTTTGATATTTTAGGACCTATTCATGGAAATGGTTGTGAGACTTATGTTTTTGTGTTAGTTGATTTATATTCCAGGTGGCCAGAAATAAAGATCACCAAGTGCATTGATACCATGCATGTGATAGAGTTTCTTAAGGAGGTCTTTGGGAGAGAAGGGCTACCTGGTGTGATTTTGACTGATAATGGAACACAATTGGTTTGTTCCATCAAACATAAGAAGTGTGCTCTATATCACCCAGAGTGCAATGGCATGGTGGAACGCTTCAACCGTGTTTTAAAAGAGACCATTGATTTAGCCAAAAATAATAGTCTGGATTGGAAAAAGGAGGTCATCAGGAAGGTTGAAATTTACAGAATTACACCTCATGCCATAACTGGTCGGACTCCTTTTGAGTTACTTAAAGGAAGAAGTGCTAACACTTTGGTTGCTCATTTTTGGATCAATGATACAGAATCCAAAAGAGGTATGGAAGGCTCTGATAGTTATTGGAAGCTCAAAGAGTGTGACAAAATAAAAGCACGCAAAATGAACTATGATCAAAGAAAAGCGGTGAAGGTCACCAATGTCAAAGTGGGTGATTTAGTTATGATTAGAGCTCCAGTTGCTAGGAAAACATCCGAGTTGTTTCAGAAACCTCACAGGGTAATCAAAGTATTGACTAATGCTATCAAAACTGAGGATTCCCGGATTTGGAATCTTAATAGAGTGGTGGTTATCAAAAACAGTAAGTTAAATGTTGGTAAAGATAAATCCTCCTCAGTTTCTTCCCGATTGAGTCCAATCGTGGATAGTAGAATCGAAGGTGACTCGAGAAGCAGGAGGTTTTCCAGGTTACCTTTGAGGCTTAATGATTATCAGATGTAATTTGGTTTTTGTATGTATATTTTCATCACAATGTTTCTTTGTTGTGCTATTATTTATTTGTGTATATAGGGGGAAGGTGTGTAATATTCTGAAATTACTTAATTCTCTGTTATTCAATTCATTGATATGTTTATCACTACAGACATCTTGCTTGTGTTTAAAGGTGCACCATGGTGATAGAACCTGGTGTGATGATGCTTCTGCAGTTCCTGTCAGTTGCACCTGACATCTTCTGCTGGATGGATGGGATCACTTTACTGGAATAAACTTAACCTTCAATCTTACCTTTTGAAGCCTTACCATCTTTACTTTTTATCTAAATTTTACACTAAGTAAATTGGGCGGTACCCTCATGCTATTATTTTCACTATTGGTGTTATGGATGTGGGATTCCTATTGTGAGGCAGAAGATCTGGCTCCAGGTGATAACATAAATCAATAATAAACTGCCTATTTAATTAGAATTTTTTTATTATATCCCTTTCTATGTGGTAGCAAGGTCTGGAAATGGTCTTATAACTTGAGCCTGTCATCTTCGCACTCTGCCTGGGCTCAAATGTCTGCATTTAAAAGTTAGAAAATTGTTATAAATTTTGCAAACATATTTTTGACATAAAACACAAAATTTATTAATTTAAAAAAAAAAATTCATAATTGTATACCACATTTATTTGTGTTTCTTTTTTTAAAAATTACATTTTTGACATGTCTATTTTCTTTTTAAAAGATCTGTGGAAAAAATACATTTTAAATATATTATTTACACATTCTTTTAAAAAAAAAAAAATGTATCTAAAATTACGTCAACGTAAGTATAAAGTAAACCATGGAACTATTGCATTTAACCACAGTAACGCACCACATAATACATGTTTGGCAAAACAAACAAATAATATTAGCATTTTGTATATGTAAACAAACTACCCACCATTTTGAGTGGTGGTTACACACTTAACATTCACAAACACACTACTTAACAATCTAAAATGGTGGACGCCTGACCTCGCAGTCAGGACATTTGCAATTAGACAGTAGTTGGCGGAAGTTGACGTAATAGTGGATGTAAAACTCCACTACGGACACAGCCATAAGCTAACGTGTGTGAAAGCAACACACGAACGCCAATGGATACATTGGTTTCCATTGACGATCTCGCACCAGTGGCACAGTTAGGCCTTTTGCTGCCCGTGGCGGTCCCAGCCTTTGCTGCCCCGTGGCAGCCGTAAGAGCGGGGGTACTGCTGATCGATTCCTGAGTTTGTCGCACGGGGCGAACAGCCCTCCCACCCCCACTTGCTACGCCACTGTCTCGCATGTCATGGAGATGTACGCAGTGTTAAAAAAAGCTCACTTGCCTTCTAACAGTGCCACCAAGAGCACCTTCTCAACTGTTGCTGCTGTTTCCTACCTCTGGGACCTACAATACCAGGAAAAGCAGGAGACAGGGCTCCAAACTTCTCACCAGAGGAGCTGGAGATGCTGGCTAATGAGGTCACTGTACATTAAGCTCAATGGTTTACCAGAGGAACAGGTACATGATTTAAAAAAAAATGTAATTATGACTAACTTATTTTTATTTAAACACAGGTTAGAATGTCCCTTTTAGTTACTGAGTGAAGTGTAGTGATTCAAATGAAGTTTCTGTTTATTTTCATTTACATAGAAAAATTGTGGCGTGTATATCTAAACACATTTAAATTCTACAACACCACAACATTATTATATGTTGTGTGTTTGACAGCTTTTGCTTTTGGTGTATATTTAGCTAGTAGGTAGTTGTAGTTAGGACCTACTTTCCATAGGAAGAACGTTTTTTCATTTGCCAATAACTTTGGTGTCATTTGAAGAATCCTCGCGAAATTTTCAAAACTAGTATGGCGCTCACTCCAGCTGCCATCTTAAAAGTTTTATGTTGATCTGTCAAGCGGGGGTCGAGAAAAAGCGGAGGTCCCCAAAGTGTTTTCCCCATGTTAATTCCCATAGAGATTCTAGACACGACTACAGCCCAAACTGCTGAACGGAATTACACCAAATTTGGCACAAAGGAAGCTGTCGGACCCAAAAGTGACCTTTTTGTAAATTGGCAATAATCCGTTCAGTAGTTTTTGAGATATTAAGAGAAAAACTAATTTGTATATATAGGCTCCTTGAACTCTCCCGATCTGATTAGCTGCCAACACTTCAAACTAGGAAGTGTTGACAGCCATCTTCAGACTAAGCCTGAGCTGAGTCCCACAAAAAAAATGAAAAAAATGAGAAGGGGGCAGAGTAGGAATACCCTGACCCCTTAGGTCTCTTGGGTGGGGGGGGGGGAGGGTCCCAGAGGGACACCACCGAGGCAAAAAAAGTTTTTAAAAACAAATTTAGGCAGGAGCCGCACTGGAGCTGCGGCTTTTGATGAAAAATAAAAAGAAGAGACGCGTGGGCTCCTACGCTTCTCTATTATTTAGCCCCCGGTGGGCCAGGTCCAGGGGCCATGCTGGCTTAAATTAAAAGTAAGGAGGGGGCACACCACCTTGTGCCCCAGGGAACACCGCATACCTAGGGCTAATAGAATAGAAATGGGGGGCCTCGCGGATCCCCCATGCCCTCGGGCCATCACAACCCGGGTCTAATTTATCTGTTATGAGGGGCCTCAAGGATCCCCCCGGGGACCACCACCTCCCCGGGGCCAAATGCAGTTTTGTCCGTTCTTGGGCTCCGGGGACCGCCACCTCCCCAGGGCAGGACCTACTGCAACAAAGGAGGGGGCTGCACGGCCCCCCTCCTGGAACCATAGATGGCCCTGGAGACTGCCACCCCCCAGTGCCGGCTCCTGCTATGTCCAGGGGTGCCCACCAGTCATTAGTGATGTCACTGACCATGTCATGAGTGATGTAATATGTGAGGTCATAAGTAGTGCACTGCGTGGGCGTAAGTTATGGGTAGCTCAGGTAACTATAAATGCTGAATGTCTATGGTTTTATACAACTGAAATCTGAGCCTAGCTATAACATCCCTGTAACCTTTAGTTTTTTCAGTGAATGTATATATTACGATGGAGGTCAGAAAGCCTCCGACCTTGGGTCAGAGGCTTTCCGACTGCCATTGTCAGTTTCGATTCCGACCGGCTGATTATGTATCAGCCAGTCGGAATTGAAACCGGCAGGTTATTCCGGCTGGATTCCGACGGAGTCGGAATCGGATCGTAATCCCAAAGGGCGGGCCTTTTCGCCTTTGGGATTAGGATGCACGGTTTCCGGCATGGTTTCCATGCCAGCCTGTCCGACATGGAAACCATGTCAGAAAGCGTGTTTAGGGGCCCTGTCATGACTCAGTGCGTACTCACTTCAATTCCGGTACTCTCGGGAGCAGTATGTCGAGAATGCCCAATTCTCCCTACAGGCCTTCCAAGAACCCCAATTTCACTGGAGGTCGCATGAACTCTGCCGGGGGAAAGGAGTAGGGGACAAAGAAGAGACTGCCTGGCTTTTCTTCAGTTCTCCACTCTCACTCTTCTTCTTAGCTCCTCCTTTTCTACTATTCGCTTCTCTCTCTACTCTCTCTCTTGGTGGGTGAACTGGAAGACAAATGATAACATTAAAACCTCCTAGGAGCTCCCTCCTAAACTCTCTTGGTTCTGTCTGCTTAACTCTAACTTCCTTACCCTCTAAGCTTTAGGCGTTAGCTCCTCTTCGTGAGTTAATTTGTAAAGACTCTTATTTGAACTGAATTTTCTTTTAATTACTTTTTCTTTTGTTTTTTCAGAATTCTTAACATCACTGGACCGGAAACCTAGGATTGCGGTAAGTAGATCACTAGTTACATAGACTCACTAAATTAATATTATTCATAATAAGCAAACTCCTAAACACTCATAAATGCTCTTTTCTCCAACAGGAGGATACTTGCGGTTCGAAGACTCAGATGGGAAATAAAACAGTCTCCCGGAATTCAGCCGAGCTCGCTGAGAGAAACTGTCTCCTCCGATACACTCTGGACTCTGGTGAGTATGCGGTAAGAAAAAAATGAGTAGTTCCTTATTCTCTGGTAATAGCCTAACTAACTGACCGACGAGACACGTAACAGAACTCTAACCTACGCCTAAGACTGGCAAAAACTCTAGAACTATTCCTGACTAAACTACGGGATGCGCATGGGATGTTGCCTGTCAGAAAGCGTTGGTGAAGTGCGCGGCTTAGAACGCTGCCGCCGCACTTCACAGCTGGTCCTGTCCTCGCGCTCGCAACCAGACGCGAGAGACTAGACCTGCGATTACACTGGCACGCCTCCATCTTAGGCATGCCCGTCCAATTACTCGGCATTTAGTTACAATCACCCGAGGTCTCCAGTAAATTGACATGGAGCTCGGGTTTAGTTTTACTGGAGTCTCGCTGGTGCAAGAAAGCACCTGAGTCCTTGCAACCCGAGCCTTGACAGTACCCCCCCCGCAAGGCTAAGCCTCCCGGCTGGGGTTTGTGTGGGTATTGCAGATGAAAGGCCTTAATAAATCGTGGAGCATGAACATCAGATTGTACTTCCCAAGATCTCTCCTCGGGGCCGTAACCTTTCCAATCCATGAGATTGAAAACCTTACCTCAAACTAATTGGAGTCTAAAATTCTTTTGACCTCAAATTCCTCTTGCCCATCTACTACTAGAGGTCTAGGTTTTCTTGGCTCTTTAAAGTTAGGAGATACTCTCTTCAGAAGGGATATGTGAAACACTGGATGTACCTTCAACTGTGTAGGCAGACTTAACTTATAAGTTACGGGATTCAGAACCTGTTCTACTGGGAAGGGGCCTACAAAACGTGGCTAGAATTTTCTATTTCCTTTGAGTCGTAGATGTCTAGTATTCAGCCAAACCCTATCTCCAACCTGCAGAACTAACTCTTGCCTTCTCTTTTTATCAGCATTCTTCTTATAGCGTTCCTTAGCTAATGCTAAATTCTTGGTGGCAGACTCATGTACCTCACTAAGGTGTTGAACTAGTTCTTGTGCTGCAGGCACTGAGACCTCTTGAGTAGAAACCACAGAGTTTGGATGCCTCCCAAAGTTCAAGTAAAAAGGGGAATATCCTGTGGAGGCATTCTTCGTATTATTATGTGCGAACTCTGCGATCCAAAGAAGATCTAGCCATTCTCCTTCTTGATCCAAAAGAAACAGTCTAAGGTACTTCTCTAGTTCCTGATTGGTCCTTTCTGTCTGGCCATCTGTCTGGGGATGAAAGCTAGTTGAATATCGTGTCTCTATTCCTAATTTCTTGGTATAGGCCCTCCAATAATGGGAAAGAAATTGAGACCCTCGGTCAGAAATCAAGACTTTTGGGATTCCATGTAACTTAATCAAACTCTGATTGAGCTGTGTGGCAATTTGTATTGCTGATGGGTTTCCCTTCAAGGCGACGAAATGCACCATTTTTGAGAAGGCGTCCACCATCACCAAAATTTAGTTGAAACCCTGACTTGAAGGCAATTCCATTATTAGATCCATCGTGACTGTGTACCAGGGGTATGGGGGAGTGGGTAAAGGTCTCAACAACCCTTGAGGAGCCCGCCTATCCATCTTTCCCATTGCACAAATCTCACAGCCTTCTACATGAACTCGAACATCCTTGGATTGCCCTGGCCACCAGAACTGTCTCTTCAGCAACTCCTCAGTACAATGGATTCCGGGATGACTGTCCAAAGGACTGTCATGACAATCTGCCAACGCCTTTTGTTGAAGTTCTTGGGTTGGTAGGAATAAGGTTTTGCATGGAACGGCAACTCATTGCGAATTTCTCAGGCCAGATCTTCCTGAGCCCAGTTCCGCATCTCCTCTAGTGTCATTGCTTCTTTGATTTTGTCTTCTAGAGTATTCTCTACTGTTGCTCCTATGATCTTTGTCTCTGGAAATATTTGTTGCTCATTAAGAGATTTTTCTTCCCATCTGTGTCTATACGTGACAAGGCATCCGCCTTTCCGTTATTTTTTCCTGCCCGATAAGCAATTACAAAGTCGTAATCGGCGAAGTACAGGGACCACCTCAGTTGACGTGGCGTGAGTGTTCGAGCTGATTTTAAAAATTGAAGATTTCTGTGATCGGAGAATACCGTGACCACATGCCTAGCTCCGAGAAGATAGTGTTGCCACTCTTGGAATGCATCTTTAATGGCGAGGAGTTCCTTATCAGAAATGGTATAGTTTATCTTTGCCGGTTGCAGCTTCCTGGAATGGTACGCGACCGGGTGCAACTGTCCAGTTTCTTTGTGTCTTTGCAAAAGCACCCCTCCGATAGCCTGCTCAGAAGCATCGGTCTCAAGATAAAAATGTTGGGTAGGATCAGCGTGCAGTAGGATGGGTGCGGTGGTAAAACATTTCTTCAGTAACTGGAAGGCATCTTAAGCCTCTGTAGTCCATTGAAATGGGACTCCTTTTCGTAATAGTCTAGTAATGGGTATGACCTTTAAGGAGAAATCTCGAATGAATCTACGATAGAAATTCGCAAACCCAATGAAGCTCTGTATTTCTTTCACAGAAGTTGGTGGGGGCCAATTCAGCACTGCCTCAATCTTTTTGACATCCATGGTTAAACCTTCTGGTGCGATAACAAACCCCAAGAAGTCCACAGACTTCACTCCAAAGGCACACTTCTCCAATTTAATGTATAGATCATTTTCTTTCAGACAGCATCAGACCTTTTTGACTTGGTGTTGCTGTTCTTCATCAGAAGAAGAGTAAATCAAAATATCGTCGATATAGACGATTGCGCATTGGTCTATGAACTCCTTCAAGACATCATTTATAAAGTATTGGAACGCTGCGGGGGCATTACATAAACCGTAGGGCATGACTTGGTACTCATATAATCTGTACTTGGCTCGAAATGCGGTTTTCCATTCATCGTCACTCCGCACTCTGATTAGATGGTAAGCCCCCTGCAAGTCTAACTTTGTGAAGATTTTTGCATCTTTCAGTTGGTCCAGTAGAACGGAAATCAGGGGTAATGGATAGCAGTTCTTGATCGTAATCTTGTTCAAGGCGCGATAGTCAGATCACCATCCCGTTTTGGACGAAAAACAGTGGAGATGAGACCGGGGACTGAGATGGTCGGATGAACCTGTTTTCCAAGTATTTTTGTATGTAATCCTTCAGGTGTTGGTTTTCAGCTTCTGTAAGCGCGTAGATCCGGCTACAAGGAAGATTGACTCCTGGCTCAAGATCGATTTTACAATCATATGATCGATGAGGGGGGCAACTTCTTTGATTCTGATTCGCTGAACACTTCAGCAAACTCCTGGTATTCAACAGGTAGGCTCTCAGTTTGCACTGCACACACCATCATCTTATTTTCGCATAACAAGGCCGCCGGAATTCTCCCTTGTTCCTCCAACTTCTCACAGTAGCAATGCTCCAAGCAATAGCTGGAGTTTAACTTCACAGTCCTTTCACTCCAGTTTATCGTTGGGTTGTGTTCCGTCAGCCAGGGAAGACCCAAAATGATTCCAAACTGTGGGGCATCAATCAGATTGAATTGAATCTCCTCTCTGTGACCTGCAAGAGAGATGAGTTCCACAACCTCCGTATGACTGGTAATGGGACCGGATGACAAGTTAGTTCCATCTACAGCCCTCACCGCTTCACTTCTCTCCTTGAGTAAAGCCTTCAGACCATCTCTCGAGGCATATTTGAGGTCACAAAAGTTCCCTGTAGCTCCCGAGTCCAGCATCACAGCTACTCCAGGAAGAATGTGTTCTCGGAATTTCAGAGTCATTGTCCTAATGAGGTGCGGAGCAGAAGACTGCAAGGTGTTAGCAACTAGATGAAGAATTGGAGTTGTATCTTTGTTTGCAACCACCAGCCCAACTCCCTCTACTGGTGGTGCTGGGAGTTTTCCTTCTTGAATGTTTTGGGTTTTTTGGGCATTCTTTTGCAAAATGTCCGCTGGTTCCACAATAAAGACATAGATTATTTTGTCTTCGCTTTTCTTTCTCTTCTTTAGAGAGTGGGCCTCTAATAGTTCCTATTTGCATAGGTTCGACACCGTGCTCTTTCTCTATAGATCTCGTAACATCAGATCTTGCCCGATCAAAGCGCGGAACACTCGATCGAAATTCTCGTCTTCTTTCACCTCTTCTTTCGGTTTGCCTATAGTCGATTTCTAACACCAGATCTATCAAGGCCGATACCTCAGTGGGGCGATTCGGAATTTGCGACAAGGCATCTTTCAAGTCATCTTTTAAGCCGCGATAGAACAAGGCAGCTCTTTTGGACTCCGGCCAGTCTGTTTCTACAACTAGCTTGTTGAATTGTGCAAGGTATGTTACCAGTTCTCGATTCCCTTGCCTCAATTCTAACAATTCATTATCTGTAGCCTGCGCAACCTTCCTACAATCAGAAATGCGCTGAAATTCTTTCTTGAATTCGTCAAAATTATATAAAATTGATGCGTCTTGAGTGACCAAGGGCATTGACCACGCAGCTGCGTCTCCATTGAGGTAAGACAGAATAAAGGCAATTCGAGACTGTGCATCTGGGAAGACGGTTGGCCGACACATGTAATGCAAAGAGCATTGGGTCAGGAAGATTTGGGCCTTTTGAGGATCCCCACTGAAGTGTTCAGGAGGAGCCAACGGAATAACTGGGGCCAAGGAATGTACTACCTGAGTGGTGGACCCTGAGCTAGCCACAGAACTTGGGTTAAATATGTTGGCTCCTGAGGGGGGGAATGAAATCTATCCCCTGAACCCTCTCTCTTCATCTGAGCTGCCATTTCTTTTGTCTCTTGTCTAGTTGCCTCCATCTCAGATTTGATAACCTTATTCTCCTCTCTAACCGCCATTAACTCTTGCTGAATTACCTCTAGGACTTTCCCTAGGTTCTTTAAGTCGAACCCCCCAGCCATTCTGCTCAGGTGAGTAAAGTTCGTGGGCACTTCACTCTGTCATGACTCAGTGCGTACTCACTTCAATTCTGGTACTCTCGGGAGCAGAATGTCGAGAATGCCCAATTCTCCCTACAGGCCTTCCACGAACCCCAATTTCACTGGAGGTCGTGTGAACCCTGCCGGGGGAAAGGGGTAGGGGACAAAGAAGAGACTGCCTGGCTTTTTTTCGGTAATCTGCTCTCACTGTTCTTCTTAGCTCCTCCTTTTCTGCTATTTGCTTCTCTCTCTACTCTCTCTCTTGGTGGGTGAACTAGAAGACAAATGATAACATTAAAACCTCCTAGGAGCTCCCTCCTAAACTCTCTTGGTTCTGTCTACTTAACTCTAACTTCCTTACCCTCTAAGCCTTAGGCGTTAGCTCCTCTTCATGAGTTAATTTGTAAAGACTCTTATGTGAACTGAATTTTCTTTTAATTACTTTTTCTTTTATTTTTTCAGAATTCTTAACTTCACTGGACCGGATACCTAGGATTGCGGTAAGTAGATCACTAGTTACATAGACTCACTAAATTAATATTATTCATAATAAGCAAACTCATAAACACTCATAAATGCTCTTTTCTCCAACAGGAGGATACTTGCAGTTCGAAGACTCAGACGGGAAATAAAACAGTCTCCTGGAATTCAGCCGAGCTCGCTGAGAGAAACTGTCTCCTCCGATACACTCTGGACTCTGGTGAGTATGCGGTAAGGAAAAAATGAGTAGTTCCTTATTCTCTGGTAATAGCCTAACTAACTGACCAACGAGATACGTAACGGGACTCTAGCCTACGCCTAAGACTGGCAAAAACTCTAGAACTATTCCTGACTAAACTACGCGATGCGCATAGGATGTTGCCTGTCAGAAAGCGTTGGTGAAGTGCGCTGCTTAGAACGCTGCCGCCGCACTTCACAGCTGGTCCTGTCCTCGCGCTCGCAACCAGACGCGAGAGACTAGACCTGCGATTACACTGGCACACCTCCATCTTAGGCGTGCCTGTCCAATTACTCAGCATTTAGTTACAATCACCCAAGGTCTCCGGTAAATTGACACGGAGCTCGGGTTTAGTTTTACTGGAGTCTCGCTGGTGCAAGAAAGCACCTGAGTCCTTGCAACCCGAGCCTTGACAGGCCCCCATCAGGGCCCCCTTGTGTGTGCGGCCTCCGGTTGGGGACTGAGGGGGCACCTATGGTGCGCCCTGTTGATCCCTGCACCTTGAGGGGCCTGCCACGGGGTGCAGGGATGAACAGCACCTCCCATTTCCCTATGGGAGCATGTATTACGGCCGGTTTACGGCCGTAATGCATACTTCCATAGGGAAATGTAGGAATGCGACCGAACAGTGTTCAGTCGCATCCTAATTAGGCGGTCGGGACCGCTGACCGAAGGTTGGTCAGTCCCTTGACCGAGATGGTGTCGGGCGATCGTAATTAGGCCCACAATGTACAAAGGCATTTTTGTTTTATATTGAATTTTTGTAACATAAGTTCACTATTCAAAATAACTCATCAGAACCTGTTAAGAACCAACAAACATTTCTTCAAGAGAATTGGAAATGGTTAATAGAAATGATAAAAAAATAAGATAGGCGCAATGATAGCAAATTACAAAACTGTGACCAAATGGTTTCTGAAGATGTTCCCTACATGCAGGAGATAAAGATACAAATAAACCAAAGTTTAAAAACCTTGAAGCAGGTGAAATATAAACATTTTGAAAATGTTTTGAGAAAAACTTCATGATCAGTTATATTTACACAGATGCAATAAAACTATGTCTTTACAACATCTTCAAGAGCAGGTGAAGGAGACTTTGGCCAAGAAGGCAGGGAAGCAGTTGGCCACTATGTTTCAGGTGGTGAAACATCAGACACCGATGGACACAGTGGCATGGAGGGTGAGGGGATGGAAAGGAGGCCACCACCTCGTCATCTTCCTCAGAAACCTCCACAAGTGACCAGTTCCTAGTGGTGGTGGAACCTACCGGAACTGCTACAACCTCATCCTTATCCACCACCCAGAGACACATCTCCACCCTCCCTCTTGCAGCCAACAGTTGATCAAACCCAAACCCCTGAAAGGGCTGGGATCTTCTTTGCCACAGGCACCTCACTCTCTGCCCCTGTCATCCCGGCTGCACTGGGTAAGGAGGCTATTGAACTATTATGCAGCTTCTCTGTAGGCCAGACTGCGATAGTTAATGGCATCCAGGGGCTAAGCTGCCAAATGCAACAAATGATTACATTACTGGTAGCCATTCATAGTTCAATATCTGACATGCAGAGATTGCTTGCCAAAATAGGAGCCTCGTCACTCACCCCAGCCTCCCAACCAGCTCAATCTTCTGCCCCAGCTCAGGTCCCTTCCTCAACCCAAATCCAATCTCCCATCCCAATCCCAAGCACAATCACTTCGTTGCAGGCACCCACTCCAACAGACACAATCAACACAATCACACACACATAAACTCAAACACACAAACAGACACAAACAAACACACAAACAATATGCGTACACTATTGAAACCACACCCACAAGCACAATACCCACAACCACCATCACACCCACAGCCACCACTACACCCACAACAACCAACATACTCACATGCACCACCACACCCACAACCACCACAACCACACCCACAGCCACCACCACACCCACAACCACCACAACCACACCAACCACCACACCAACACACTCATCAAAACCAACACACTCACACAAAAGCACACCTACAAACAAAAGAACACCAACCAAAAGCAAGCACATACACTCACCAGAATATCAAACAACAGCCACAAAACACACATCCAGACATACACAACAAATACCAGACCCACATACAACTGCCGAGCATACAGACAAAAGGACATGCCACACTCCAGCTCCTTCTACCTCCACAAGCCAATCCTCTACCACCCCTCCTACCCTTACTCCTCCTTCTGAATTCACCTCTTATCTGCCCATAGCCCCTACCTAGCCTAAACCCACCCCTCCCAAGAAAAGTCCTTGAGGTGCCTGCTCTGTGCCCAATAGATGGCCCTTCCCTTTGGACTATGTTTAGGAGGCAAATTATGGGTAACAAAGCTACAGGGTGTTACTGTGGGAAACCTTTTTGTTCTTCTCTTTTGGTTCAATAAAAGTTAATGATAGAAGTATCTCATTTATGAATCAAAAAATGAAATTTTACAAAATGTGTCCTAACATTATTATTCATTTACAATTCATTGATTATTAAAACTTTTAATGATGAAAAGTGAAATACATATTCTTACTTATATTTATGACAGAAAATACAAAAGGTTTTTTAAATGGCATATTTGTAAAGTCCAAACATTAGTAAAAAAAAATGGAATGGACATTAAGATTGTGGTGCAGGCATTCATCATGATAATGGACACTTACACCCAAAAAAAAATTAAAATTGTTCTTTTTAAGTGTTAAAACGGATGTGTTTATTTTAATTTAATCAGTGAAAAAATAAACACATATACATTACATCTTAAAATAAAGAATATCATTGAATAAAATACAGAAAATACACTAGACAAGGGGAAATGTTACATAGTTAAATAAAATGATTTAAGTTTAGAACTAACATTGATTTTACATGTATTATTAAAAAATGTGATACCTTGTCTAGTACAATTATAAATTATATTAAATTAATTATTTTCAAAAAATGTGCTGTCTATGATTAATGATTATAATTTGATAGTTTACGAAAAATAATTAAACACGCCTGTATGAACACATTATGAATTTTGATTAACGTCAAATTTTGTATTAGTGTCCATTATCATGCAGGAAGCTTGCACTGAATTTGAAAGAAATAAAAAGAAAATAATACAGGTGTGTTTCTTTAAATTTCCTAAACAACAACATTACACACATATGCATTACACATTTGAAAAAATAGCTTGTAAGAGAAATTTAAAAATGTGTGAGTCCAGAGCAAAGTAAACAGACAATTCAAAAGAAAACAAATAAAAAAGAAGTTTACCTTCAATTATTGGTGATTACGGGGTTGATTTGCTTTGTGGTAAAAAAGAAGCAGCAAAAGAAGGACTTGGACAATCGGGTTCATGATGGAAACGGAAGTGGAAAAAAGGAAAAAGGGTACGTTTCTACTTTATATCCCTTTGTAACCACCAACTCAGGTGTGGAGGTTTACCAGCTACAGTTACGTCAACGGGAAGGCACATTGTGATTGGCCCAGAGGAAAGATTGGCTGAACTCCCTCCGACAGCCGCTTTTGCCTATGACACCGTCGATGCAGGAGGAAAATTCTGGCAGAGACGGGGGGACTCAGACGGAATATCGTCCATAGACCTGCCAGCATCTAAATTGAGCGGGCGGACTGCCTAGCAGGCGGACTGATTAACCAACAGAAAAGTGACAGCGAGACAAGATCTGCCAAAATCTAAATCAGGCCTTAAATATGAATGTAGAAATCTTCACTGTGACTTCGTCCATTCGCTCGCCTAGGATGATGCCTCCTCCTTAGACACCTGCCAGCTGCCTTGCCCTGCTGAACTTTACCTTGTCAGACATTTTTCCTCAAAACTTCTTCTAAGTCCGAAGGTAAGAGGAGACCATGCCCAATCCACTTTGTGTATCCAAACCATGCTATAGCTTTCCACTTTGCCCTAGTCTTGCGTGACTAGATGTCCGCAGTTGGTGCTTTGATCTTTTAGGTGCTATTTTTCACTTTAAACTTTAAAAATTCATAACTCCGGTTCTACTGATTGGGTTTTTGTTGTTTTGTTGTCAAAGAATGTATTCAATTTTACTCTATTTTTCTAAACTAATGTAGGAGTTTTCTTTGGTAGTGTTTTCACTTTATTACTGTTTGAGTGCTGCATAAATGCTTTACACATTGCCTCTATGTTAATCCTGACTGCTTCTGTGCCAAGTTACCAGAGGATTAAGCACAGGTTAAATTAGTGGCTTTTTATGGTTCACCCTGATGAGGATTGTTTCTGTTGCTTGAGTAGGGTTTCAACCCCCTCAACCAATAACCCAATTGTTCACAGCAGGATTAATCAAGGGCCTAAAAAACAGAAAGAGAATGCAGTACTGAGAGTTACTGCTTTCCTTATTGGCTATCAGTTGGCCCATGTAAGACCTTTTAATGCTAGAGATAAGTACATCAATGAGTAGCTGGTCCAGCCCCAACTGCCTCCCCTACTGTCTCCTTCAACAGTCTTAATCACAGCACATGAAGAACATTTCGGTCAACAGTCCTTATGTTTTAACCGAAAAAGTAGGTGTCGGCTTGATGTAGGCAACCTGAAAATTTGACACACTCTTTCCTTATTTTCATGCAAAGACCACTGATATCATAGATTCTAGCACTTTGTTGGAGACTACCCTATAACCTCATTGCCTATTCTCCATGCTGCCTTCCTGCAGCCTCAGAAGTCCAAGAGGACGCATGAAAGAGATTGACCATTATAGAGTGCTACGCAAGCTTACTTACTCAATCCCATGTATGTTGGCATGAAATAAGTAGAACACTTACATAGCATCTTTACTGACTTAGAATATGAATAGTATGAATACATTTGAGAAACAAGTTTCATGTTGTAGAGACCCAGTCAGAACATCTTTGCCCCAAAAGGCAAAGGAAGAGAAATAGAATGTGGGAAAAAAAACTATTATTAAGGATGAGCCACTCACTGTCAATGATACAGACTCGTTTTATAAGACCCGCAGAACACTACTCAAGCATGGGAAGGTAAATGCATTAGTGTATCATATCTAATCTAATACATATCAATAATCAAAAAACAATAATGTGACAAGATGTAATAACATGAAGCTATAAGCGACAACGGAGATACTTAAGGGTAGTAAGTCAATCAACAACATCGGGGAAGGGTGTTTCTGAAAAGTGATTCACCATTTTTTTCAGGGAAGGGTGTGTTCTGAAAAGTGCTTCAATATTTTTTTTTTAAGTTTCTATCCTGCGTATTCTGAAAAGTACTTCAATATTTTAAAAGTTTTTATCCTGATTGAGTTGGTTCTTTTATGTTATTCCTCTGCCTACCTTTTTTGATACTGCGAGGCTGGCTTTCTTGAGCAGAGTGGTGCACCGCTGGTTAGAGTGTGTCACCCTCGTTCTGCCATTTTGGTTGACCGTCTAGTTGTTTGTTTTTGATGATAAAAGGCTGATGCAAGAGCGACTGCGCCATAGGCAAGCCCGTCTGCTCCTGTCCGTGCACTGGCCGTGCCCAGCAACAGCCATGCTGCTCAAAACTTAAATAGTGTAAGGGAGCGGGTGCCGCCCAGTCGCAGCTATTCCAGAGACTTTCTACTGGATATTGGTGAGGGACTGGCCTCGGCTGGGGTAGTTCTGCTACAGGAAGTGAAATCTAACCCCCACAGGTCGAAAACTCGAGCTCTCCATTTACATTAAAATGGTGATTGCTTAATGTGAGGTCTTTAGCCAAACATTTAATAGAAATTGGGGTGCTAGTGAGTAGTTATAACTTGGACGTGCTTTTTCTGACGGAAACTTGGACCTCTCCTGATATGCTGATTGATCTGGGTTTTGCTTGCCCGAGGGGGTATAAGATTTTCCATAAGCAGCGAAAGGACAGGATGGGTGGGGGTGTGGGAATTATTTTCTGAGAGAAGTGGAACTTTGTTCCACTTAATCTTGATGACCTGGTTGGGCCTAACTTATTAGGGGTCTCTCTTAGGGATGGGGAAGGCTGTCTCTGTTCCGTAATCTTATGTTATCGTCCTCCAGGGCCTTCCTGCTCATACCTTCCGGCCCTTCTAGATATATTCAGCAATATGACGCTAACTCATTCAAACTTTGTTACATTATACTGGGTGATTTTAATTTCTCTGTGGACCCAGACCCCACCCCAGCTTTGAGAGACCTGTTAGGTTTGTGTAGCACCTGGGGATTGGATCAATTTCTGCATGCACCAACCCATGAGGGAGGCCATACTCTTGACCTCCTCTTTTCCACTGCTGGACTAGTGACTGTGGATAATATTACACCTTGCTGCTGGACTAACCACTCTTTGGTGGTATTTTCACTTCTAGGCAGGAAAGGCTTGCAAAGCTAAAGGAAATTGTGTCAGAAAACGTTTTGGTAGAGCCTAGATAGACTTAAGGGACCCTGTTTTGAGAACATAGCATCACTCTCTTTTTTGAGTGAGGATACAGGGTGCTCTGTGGAAGACAAGTTCTCCTTTTTAGAAAGTTGTATCTCTGACACCATAGACCGACTTATTACTTTATAGGAAATAAAATCTGATCGCAAAATGTCCGTCCCTTGGTTTAATGATCAACTGAGGATGCTCAAACAACGATGAAAAAAGCTTGAAAGGAGATGGCGTACTGCCTATAAGTAAGAGGATAACATTCTTCTTAAGGAGGCTCTGCATGACTATAAGTTAGGTATTATGAAGGCTAAGGTGGACTTTTACACTAAAGCCATTCTAGCTGCCCCTAATAGCACCGAGATGGTGTTTGATATCATAAGGGAAATGTCTAACCCTGCATGTTTGAGCCAAGCCAATGTGCCTTCACAAGGCATTTGTGTCGACCTGGCAAAGTATTTTGAGGATCAGATAACTACAGTTTTAGGAGGTATAAACTCCTCTATCTCAGCAAAGACTGCCCTAGAAGATCAGATTTACAGTTTACAGGTAATGTCATCCAACACGGTGTCCCAATCTGTGATAGGCAAGGTAGACAGCTTTGATCCTTTGTCCATGGAAGGTTTTAATTCTATGGCCATGGCTGTTTCATCTGGCTCACCTCTGGATGTCCTCTCGGTTAGAATCTGGAAGGAACATGCGGAAACCTTGTTTCCTCTGTTACGGTTAATTTGCAATCATTCTCTGCAATCGGGCACAGTGTCACTTGCATGGAAAAATGCCATAGTTACGCCTATTTTGAAAAAGTCATCACTTGATCCAGCTGTCATGAGTAACGACAGATCCATTTCTCTTCTGCCCTTTCCGCTGAAAATTGTGAAAGACTATGTCAGCAGGCTCCTAGTTCACTATCTAGAAAATAACAACTACTTGGAGGTAGAACAATTTGGATTTAGGCCTGGCCTTGGCACTGAATCAGCTTTGATAACGGCCAATGACGAGCTAAGGATGCGAGTCGGTGAAGGGCATTCAGCGGCACTGATCCTTTTAGACCTCTCGTACACTTTTGACATTGTGTATCATGCCATCCTTTTAGCTCGACTGGAGTCCATTGGGGTGTGTGGAACTGCTTTGTAATGGTTCCATTCATTCCTCGAGAATAGAAGCCAAGGTCAGGGCTACGAATCAGGGAGTACCACAGGGCTCTGCCATCAGCCAGATTTTATTTAACATCTATATGGCTTCAATGATTAGACTTATTAAGTTCCATAAAGTGACCCTGATCAACTATGCTGACGACACTCAGCTTATTATTTCTCTAACTGGCAACCAGGAACTACCCGTTCTTCAGGCTGACATTACTCAGTGGCTCAGGCTTAATTCACTGATTGTGCCGCTTGCACTATTCCGGAGGCTCTACCCCCAATTTCTGGCCTGGATTATTCTAGGGGCCTGTTGCCCCTGTCAGCACAGTTCGGAATCTGGGAGTCACCTTTGGTGATAAACTTAGCATGGAAAGCCATGTAAATTAAACATCAGCAACTTGCTCTGCACTTTTGAAAACTCTTTGCAAGATCCTATCGTTGCTTCCACCTTCTTCTAGAGCTCTGGTCATCCGAATTGTTGTCCTTAGTCGTTTGGACTACTGCAATGCTCTTCTTTTGGACGCACCTGATTATCTCTTGCATCACCTGTCAAGGGTGTGGATTGCAGCTGCTAAACTTGCTTTGCACAGATCTCGGAGAGCCTCTGCTTCTTTGGCTCTAAAGGAGCTTCACTGGCTGCCACTTAAGCAGAGAATCCAGTTTAAATCTCTTTGCCTGGCCATCAAGGCCTTTCAAAAGCTAGGCCCTGTACCCTTGCAAAAGAGGCTTAGAAGATATGTTCCTAACAGATCTCTTTGTTCTGCATCCGCTAACTTGTTCTGTGAGCCCAAGTTTAGGAAATGCAGGCAACGTGGCAGGGCCTTTACGGTTCGGGCTACTATGCTCTGGAATACCCTTCCTACCTCTCTAAGAGCTATGAATGACTTGTCAAAGTTTCGGAAAGCGCTCAAGACCCGGCTGTTTCCTAAGTAACTGTACTGAGCTGTCTCTTCCCCGTAACATTGAGTCTTGTTCTGTCATTTGGTCCCTTCCTTTTCTCGTGTGCCACCTCTAGCCAGGTTGGCTACCACCAGGATACCAGTTGGTGACAGAGCGCTTTATAAAAACTAAGAATGAATAAATAAACATGGAAGGAGGAAAGGACTATTATGCTATTAATATAATTATATTACAAATAATGTCTATGAAAAGGGACATCATTGGAAGCTGTTCTTTAGTATAGCAGCCAGATCATGGGCATCTTAATGGAAGCAATATACATGAGCATATGATCATAGCTAGAAATGAAAGTTGCAGTAATATTTCTATTTAAGTACCATATTAAGAAAAAGCATCTTAAGTTAAAGAGAACGTTTGGCTGTTGGTTGTAATAAATATCATCTAGAAGATGAAAAAGAGTTTAGTTCCATTATTAGCCAATTGGCATTAAAAAGCTGATTTTGTGCAATGTCGGCGACGCAGAGCTGCCAAATGTTTGCGCTCTACAACATCTATCAACCCAGCATAGGACAATGTGTTCATTATTTTCAAGCACTTTAAGACATTGTACCTCATTAATAAACATGAGGCACAATGCATTTAGAAAATGCATTGCACATCTGAAAATGCAGAGATAAAGGGATAGCAGAACTCTAAGGTTTCTGCATTCACATTCACAAATTGCTTATAATGTGATGAATATCACTGAAGAGGAAAGGGATGAATTACCTAGAAATAGTGTACGTTACAAAAAAGTGATCAGAGGGAGCAGACAGTGCTGGTTGCTTCCCTGGTTCCCAAGATTCACTGTGCAAATATTTACTACCTGAAAAATGTAGTCAGTAAAACCTCAATGGTTTGTGACCACTGGAAATATAACAAATCATTCACATATTTCCTTGGGAATTATAGGAGAAGGGGGAACACAATTTTGACTCCCCTTTTCCTTAAAATTCACTAGAAATCACAATGTTAACTTTATGATTGTATTGTGTCAAAAATATGGCTTCCAGTATTGAAGGACATCGCCACAAATATTCCCGTTGCTGATGTAACCACTAAGAATTCTTAGGACCTACTTGACAGAAGTGAAATTGGTTTGTAGAGGGACAAAGCTCCAATTTTGCTTTAAATTCCAATTGTTCTAATTTGAAGTTTACAACTTACTGCCATCTGTCTCCATAAATGTTGTGTGCCTTCACTCAGGAAACATTCTAGTGCCTGCCGGAGTCGCAGAGAGACTGTGATGTTATCATGCAGAGTTGAGGCTACTGCTGATTGAAAGCTATGTGTGAAACACTTGGGATTCAGCTGAAGGGCCGGGAAAGAGCTTCTCATCCAAGTCTCCTGGAGAACTTTCAATCCAAGAGTCATGGATAGTGGTCTCAAAGCTGCTCCAAAATTCTGGGACTGCCATATTATTGTGATTTCGATGACTTCTACTATCACTATCCTCAAGGTTTAACTCATAACCTTCTTACTTACAAGAGTAATACATTGGGAATAAACATTTCCAAGAGAACTTACAAGCGCTTTTCCTCGTTGCTAACTGTTAGGCCTGACATCCTTGGCCAGTATTCTCCTGAACATTTTCTCATCACCCACTAATTTTTGCTCAACTTGTTTTTGTTGCCATTAGGACTCTGAGTACATTACTCTTGTTAATCAGTGCTAAAGTGCCTGTGTTCTCTCTCTTGAACATGGTCAAATTTGCCTAAACCTAATCAGCACATTTAATTTACTTGCAAGTCTCTAGTAAACGGTACTACCTGTACCCAGGGCCTGTAAATTAAATGCTACTAGTGGGTGTGCAGACCTCATTGTGCCACCCACTAAAGTAGCCTTTTATAGCATGTCTCAGGCCTGCCACTGCAGCCTGGAGGGCTGTTTTAAAATGTTTATGCTCAAATGTATTGTAATTTAAAATCCTCTTTAATGGTGAAGTCAGATTTTAAAAACTTTTAAAAACATTTTAAACTTGGATTTTTCTTGTATTGTGTTTTCACTTTATTGTTGTTTGTGTGCTGCATAAATACTTTACATGTTGCCTTCAAGTTAAGCCTGACTGCTTTTTTTCCAAGCTACCAGGGGGTTAAGCTTAGGTTAATTTAGTGACTTTCCCTAACAATTTCATACACTATGTTCCTGCAAATGGGTTCGACAAGGTCCAAAGATGCTCATATTTATTATAATTCATCATTTTACTGCAAAGCATTGGAACATTCTATCAGTCTATGCACTGTGCTGATTTTTTAAATGACAATCTACTATGTGAGTGTTTTAAAGAAAGGTTAGCAACCAAACTCTTGGACTAATTTGTTTGAACTTTACCTCTGCCTGTTTATTGTCATTTCTCCCTTGTTGTGAGCACCCTCTTTTATTGAATTCCCTACAACTATTGTACCTGCTGCGCTCATCTTGATAAATTGTGCTCTTCTTGACTATAATACTATTGATCTACTTCTAGTCTACTACAGGGGCACAGTGTTCTGATGACTATTAGGCCTGGTTCACAATTCATAATATAATGTAATAAACATTTAAAAATATATATTTGTGATTTAAGAAAAACCTACCGACTCTGAACTGTTTGACTCAATTCAGCTGAGCTAAACTTTTATATTACTTTTGCGATGTGAGGTGAGAAGTGGAGCCTGTGAGCACATTAATTAAGCATTAGCCCTCCCCGGTGAATATGATGTAGCTAGTAGGACAGAGTGCATTAGAGAATGAATGATAATGATTGTTTGCTCTGTTGAACATCAGAACCATTCAGTGCTAAAGAGTATTGCCAATAGATTCTATTGTGAGCCTCATAAATAGCTAACCAAGGGTATATGATGCTAAATCATCAGTCACATATTCTATATTAGGGAAGTGTCATTCAATTGTCAATATACTGTTTTCTTATGGTTGAGCATTACCACTGAGAGACAGTTTGTGAAATCGGGCCCAGGATAGAATATCACATGCTTTTTTAACTTAAACAAGCAACAAAACCTATCATGAAACTAACTGGATGTTAATCTCAAATTTGTGTATGAAAAAATGTGCTTACATCAGGGCCGCGAGAGCCCATCATAATTCCATAATTTTGCAGATAATATTTTATTGTGCTATCTGAAATATTTGTGATATCAGATTTCATGTAACAATGAAAGAGCAAAAGTTCTGGACATTATGTGTGCTGTATACATGGGGAATAGCTTTGTATAAGCAAAAAATACATAAAGTTACATCTTCTTCGTAAACGTCTATAAATGCTATCTTTTGCAAAATATTTGCATCACCTCTAACTCAAGAGCTTGCTTGTTGTACAAGAAATTGTAAAGCAAAACTGTATGAAATATTTAGTTATTGTGTTCCTTTGTGCATAGAAAAAGCTTGCATAACCAGATGACACGGTTTCAGAATCTTTTGTATTTTTCTATTATCTATTCTTTCTCCACTGCTTCTTCCTGTATTTTCTTGATATTAGAATATTAAGTGTTCTAATGTGGGATTTTATGTATGTGATCCTTCAGGTATCTTGAATCTCTATGTATATTTTTTACTGCTACCATAATCACAATTGTTCACTCTTTCTGAATGGGCATAATTATGATGATTAGCTCACTGTTTAATATTTTCTTAAAGGCCAGTTTTTCTTTCTTATTCATATTCAAATACCAAAATTTCCTTTTTGTAAGGTATTTATTTATTTTAATTGTTCATACTAATCACTTAAAGAGACCTATTGTCTCATTTACCTTTGCGAGCACCAACACTGTTTTAGGATTACATTCCAAATATGGGTCCCTGTCTTCTATTTGTTCTATTTATGATAATAATTCAAAAGGGTTCATAAACAAAATAAAAAGATGGATCAAATCATGCTGTTTTACAGCATGAGTTATTGGTTTTCTTGCTGTCCTGGAATTGGAGGCAAAACCTTAAAAGCATATAAAACCTGACAAAATTGTAGCCGATTTTAAAGACGGGCTCTTTGAATTTCACACTACTAACAATATAATAGTTATCATAGGTTTTGAATATACCAAATCGGGAGCTGTACACTTTAAGGACCAAATTACAAACACATTTGCATAAAGAAGAATACAGAACTATGAATAATAATACAGGGTAAGAAGTAATAATCAATAAATATAAGAAAGACATTGAACAAAGGAAAATAAGGACATTTTGTTGTAGCATAAATGAAGTACTTTAAAAAAGATTCAGTTCCTATTTAATTAGAAATATACATTGAACGACGGATACCAATGAAACAGTGTGAACAAACATTGACCCAATTCAGTAGTGCATAAGAATATGGCATTGATTTACCAGCAGAAAATACACCTGTTTAATATGCATAGAGGTAAAAAATAAATACATAAAGTTAACAGTAAAGAAAACAAGGTATGGTAGAAAAAGAGGACAAATTGCTACGAAGGCAAAGCAAACAGCTTTGATTTCTAAATATGAATTAATGATGACAAAAAAAGAAAGATTTACATGGAATTAATTTCTCCATGCATGTAGAAGAATATGGTTTAAATCCTAAACATCTTTAGTGAAAAACATTGGATGTGAAGTGTTAAGGCTCTCTGAGGATGGTTGAAAATATTGTTGCACTTGATTGAAATAAGCTTTGGGGGACATGAAATGAATTTATCTACTTTACAGTGGGATCTAAGAAAAACAAGCCAGCACAGTTTAAGTTGCAGGATCGCTGTGAGGGTTCTGTTACTGAAAGATCTACAGATGTACACCTTGATCAGACAACAAGAGCTACCCTTCATCATAACTGTGAGTGGATAGAGGCAATGAGGGAAAAATTTAAAGGGTCCTGAGGAAAACCTTCCAAAGATTAAGAACGCAGAAAATAGCTCTCCAAGGTACTGTGTATACAATGCAATTCACAAGGTAGACTTAGGGTCCCTTTTAGACAGTAGCACATTATTGGGGAATTAATCTCCATGGCATTATCATTGAGCGTTTTGCCTGGATTAGCTTATTCACTAAAAGAATGGAATAATGGGTGTTAAAATCATTTGAACTCATTATGTGATTGTTAACATATTTTTCCCTACTACTGTGAACTTGCTAGTAGCTGGCAGTAAAGAAGTGGAAAATGCTAGCAAACTAGTGATATTTGGGCTGAACCCACAAGAAGTGTAAATTTAAAAAAGGATGGAAAATGGCATGCAATTTAACAGTCCCATGTACAACAGTGACTCTTATCACATGGCTGTATTGCAACTCTTTTCAGGTCACAAGCAAGATGAGTTTTTCAAAAAGTACAGAATGGTAATTAACAGGGAAGGCAAAGCTTTAGCCATTGTTGATATACTTTGTGACGAGGCAATTCCGTATTGCTTTGGTTTATGAGTGGTCAAACAATAGTCACAGCCACACATGCGAAGTGCCATTTATATTGGTATAAGTGTGGAACGCAGTATAGTTGAACACTTGCTATTTGCCTCAAATTGTGGGGGTTTTTAGTACCTAAATAGAAGGAAAATGTATATTTTAACTTTAGTTTAATGTTTGCAGACTATTTCAAGTAAGAAAAAGTAGTGGGATCTGTACAAGACATACCTCTCACATTTTCTCAGTGTCTCATGTTTTCAGAAAGGGTTGAAGCTAATAGGAATCTCTGGGTGCCAGCAGACCCTGGACACACATATTTCAGCTATTTGCCTATGTGAATTATGAGAAAATTGTGTTTCTTGAGCTATAGTTTGATTTTACATTTATTTCACATTTTGGGTAAATGGAAAAGAGATTGGGTCCTAGCAGGTTTCCCTAATGACCCATGGGTCTCTACTTTTCATAAATACCTGAGGTAAGTGGGTTCTCTGGGTGCCAGCCAACCCTAAGCCCTAGGGTTTGTTGGTGGCCTGGTTGTCGTCAACATTGGGCTTAAATACAGCAGCCATTCCTATTCAGTTTTGCAGAAATGTAAGGTCATCCAAATGAGAATGGCAATGATCACAGTTTTTGTCCATTGCTATCCAGTAAAATAGATTCACTCATACCTGGAGAAATGACTTATGCCCGGACTCCCAGTTAAAAACCTCAGTTTCTATCTGTCACTTGATAAAAACTAATCCTTGGTGTCTGTATGGCTTTTCTTGTCCAGAGGTAGAAAGATTAGTAGAATAAACATCTGATCTGCTCCATCAGAGATGCTGAAATACAGATGGTTTAAGGATACTAGAGAGAATCATGATTTTTGCAACAAAACCCAGCTTCCCACTCCATTTTGATTTTTTGCTTTGTAAAAAATGTGCCCTGGTGATCAATGAGACAGGCGATCTGTTCCCTTATTAGAGCTCAAATGAAGATGATAGAAAGAGACCATAAAGAAGTAGACCTTGTGCTAGGGAAGCCAGCTCACCACCCCACTTCAATGTTTTTATTAACTTTCCAAACGATGTTCCCTGGTGTCCAGGGAGTATTACAGGTCGCCTGAGGGGAATGATCAGAGCAGGCATACCTAAATTGCTACCTCAGTGGAGCTGGATTGCAGATGGCGGGCATAGGCACGTGAAATGAATGCCTTATTCTAAGAAGCACAGCTCAACACTCCATTTCTGTTTTTCCATTTACCAAAAATGCAGTTTATGCCCCAAACTCCCCTTCTCGCCCCGAAGGGTAGGTTGGGAGTTAACACCCCTTACTTGTTTCCACAGGGAAGCTGAAATGCACATTATCATGGGCATTGAGGGAAGAACATTGTGCCAGAGTGCCTTGCTCCCTACTATATTTCCATTTTTTCCATGCTTTGACCAAGATGAGCTATGGTGTTCCAGGGCACGTTTCAGGTCCCTTGACAGGTGCATATAATGGGTAACACCCTTGATATGCTGCCTAAAAGAGCTGAAATTTGAATGGTTGGTGTTGGTAAGACAAAAAGTATGCATTGCTCCATGAGTAAACACTTCTCTGGCATTTAAACCTATTTTAGATGTGTAGTGTAGCAGCAACTGCTCAGGAGCCCTACATTGAAATAAAAACATTTTTGGAAGTGTTAAGTGCCTTTAAGCTGCCCCTGCAGATACAATACAAGTACAGGGCTAATGAAGGACTTTCACTCCTTTGTGTGTTGCAGTTGGGGACTAAATTATTGCATCAATCTAATTGCATGTTGTCTCGTTAGGAACAACCCTAAATGTGAAGTTCAATATATAATATTTAAACAAATCAATACATTTCTGTTTCAAGGATTTTCGAGATTTTTTTTTTTTTTAACGTTTTACTGCAATATCCTCGATCATTTGTTTTTAAAATTCATGTTCCTCATGCAACCCATCAAACCCAAATATCACTTATCCTCAATTCATTTCAAGAGATTTATTATTATCATACATTATCCCATGATTATTGTTAAGACAAATATGATAGCAACTTAGCAGGAGGATATGCTTCATTTTGGAACCTCACTCCCCAAAAGGACAAAAAGCAAGGGAGAGGGCCACCCACTGGGGGGCAGAAAGGAAACTGATTCAAAACGAGGCACTTATCAGCAAAAGGGATGATGGTTAATCCACAGAGAAAGAATCCTTCCCTCAGAATACTGCCAATGAATCAGTGTTCTCCATAATACTGTATACGGACAGAAACACAAGACGTTGACTGGGTGCAAAGGCAGTCTCACACATTTAGCATCAATACCTGTGTCTTGACATTGGGAGTCCCACTGACTAAAGTTTCATTTTGGTTAACTCAATTTATGGCTGCTGCCACCTTTATCCTGATAAAGAAGCCCCTGTGGAAATAATTATTGAGGTTGAAACATCAACACACTTACCTGTTGACTAGCATTCATTATAGTGTTTGAAATTTGTACTTTAAGCCCGAGTCGTTCTTCAAAAAATTGTATTGCTTACCAGTATACTGTATTGTTTTTTTCCCTTGTAAATTGAACAAGCACACTATTATACACTCTTGTCTTTTCGCTATTTACTACCACTGTGCCACTGTTTGAAGCACCTACCTATTGACTATTTACATACGACAATACCTATTGACTATTTATATACTACAAACAATGTACAGAAAGTAATTATAACTGTTAGACCTGAATTGTGTAGGTCTTGTTAGACTTGCTAGGCAAGTGGCAAGATTGGGGGGAGATGTAAGGCTCCCCTGCAACCATTTCCTGTCGTGAGCACCCCTTTTGAGTGGATGGACATTGACATTGTGGGGCCTCTGGATCCCAAGACAGCCATGGGCAACAGGTTCATCCTGGTCTTGGTGGACCATGCCACCCGGTACCCAGAAACTATCTCTTTTAGGACAACGACGGCACCCATCATGGCCTTGGGGAACCTGTGTGGGTTCCCCAAGGAGGTGGTATCTGACCGGGGTACCAACTTCATGTCGCTGTACATGAAGGCCATGTGGAGGGGGACAAATTCACCACCCCTTACAACCCTCAGAGTAATGGGTTAGTTGAGAGATTCATCCATACCCTGAAAGGCATTATTGTGGGTCTGAACCCATGAGGCGTAAGTGGGGCGTCCTCTTACCATGACTTCTCTTTAACTACAAGGAGTTACCGCAGAAGGGGGTTGGCTTTAGCCCCTTTGAGCTGTTGTACGGGCACCCTGTAAGATAACCTCTAAGTTTTGTCAAGGAGGGCTGGGAGGAAGCTCTTGGAAGCCACCCCAGGAAACATTCAGTTACATGCTGACCTTCCGAAACCGGACAGCCCGCTTTAGGAAACTCACTCTGGCGAACCTGGAAGCAAGCCAGGAGGACATGAAACATTGGTACGACCAGAATACCACTCTGATTGAGTTCCAGCCTGGTCAGAGGATGTGGGTGATGGAACCAGTAGTGCGCTGCACTCTACAAGACAAGTGGTCTGGCCTATATGAAGTGAAGGAGCGCAAGAGTGATGTCACCTACCTGGTAGACTTGCAGATTCCTAGGAACCTCTTGAGGTTCCTGCATGTGAACAGCCTCAAACCCCACTTCGAGAGGTCTGAGTAGACCATCCTCTTGGCTACTGATGATGGGGTTGAAGAGGAGAGGGAACCTCTCCCTGACCTCCTGTCTGCCAAGGAGCAGGATGGGTCAGTAGAAGGTGTTATCCTATCCCCTACACTGAGCAGCAGAGAGGCTGTCGCCAGTTGCTGGGGCAGTTTGCCACTCTGTTTTCACTCACCCAGGGGTCACCCATTGGTGCATTCATTACATTGATAATGGGGATAGTCCGCCTGTGAAGCACAAGATTTACAACTTTACTGACAAAGTGAAGACTAGCATCAAGAAGGAGGTGTCCAAGATGTTAGCTTTAAGGGGGACTGAGCCCTCCAGTATTCCTTGGTCCAGCCCAGTGGTCTTGGTTCCCAAAGCTGCTGTGCCCGGTGCCACACCAGAACTGCGGTTTCCGCTTGGGCTACTGTGTGCTCAATGCTGTCACTAAGACCGACATGCACTGCATCCCCGAGCTTATGAGCTCATTGATCAGCTGGGAGCTGCCAAGTTCCTCAGTACGTTTGATCTACCTTCTGGGTACTGGAAGATTGACTTGACAGAAGGGGCACAGGAGAGGTCAGCTGTCTCAACACCAGAAGAGCACTACCAGTTCTGGGTCATGCTTTTGGGTTGAAGAATGCCCCTGCCACATTTCAGAGGTTGGTCAACCAGGTCCTGGCTGGGCTTGAGAACTTCAATGCGGCCTACCTTGACGACATTGCTGTTTTCAGCTCCAGCTGGGAGGACCACTTGTACCACCTCTGGGAAGTGTTGATGGCCCTGCAGAAGGCAGGCCTCACTATCAAGGCCAATAAGTGCCAGATAGGGCAGGGGTCTGTGGTGTACTTGGGACACCAGGTAGGAAGTGGCCAGGTGGCACCCCTACAACCCAAGATCGACACTATTCTGGCTTGGGCACCCTCCAAGACCCAGACAGAGGTGAGAGCCTTCTTAGGCCTCACCGGGTACTACCGATTTGTCAAAGGGTATGGCAACATTGTTGCACCCTTGACAGAGCTGACTTCAAGGAAGCAGCCATGTCAGGTGATCTGGACTGAGGCATGTCAGAACACTTTCAATACCCTGAAGGAGGCCATGTGCACTTTGTCCGTGCCTAACGCTTCTGACTTCTCCAAGGAGTTTGTGGTGCAGACTGATGCCTCAGAGCTTGGTGTGGGAGCTGTGCTTTTAACAGCTGAACGAAGAGGGCCTAGATCAAGCCGAAGCTTTCAATAGTAGGAGGCTTCTTCCCCGGGAACAGATGTGGAGTACAAGGGAAAGGGAAGCTTTTGCTGTGGTCTGAGCACTGAAGTAGCTAAGACCCTACTTGTTTGGATCTCAGTTCCAGGTTCAGACCGACCACAGGCCCCTCAGATGGTTAATGCAAATGAGGGGTGAGAACCCAAAACTGTTGATGTGGTCCATCTCCCTACAGGGAATTGACTTTACGATGGAACACCGTCCTGGCACAGAACACACCAACACTGATGGTCTGTCCAGGTTCTTTCACCTTGGTGAAGAGAACTCCCATGAGGTTGGGTAGTTCTCACTACTTTCAGCTGGGGGGGGGGGGGGGGAACGTGTTAGACCTGGCATCTTTGGCATGTTTTTCCCCTGTTTTTTTGCTTCTGACCTCCTGTTTTTGACTGTGTGCTACATATCATTTTTGCTAGTTTTAGGACTCTGGGCACTTTGCCACTGCTGACCAGTGCTAAAGTGCAAGTGCTCCCGGTGTAAATTGTATCTGTAATTGGTTATCCATGATTGGCATGTTTGATTTACTGGTAAGTCCTTAGTAAAGTGCATTGTGTGTGCCCATGGCCTGTTAATGAAATACTACTAGTGGGTCTGCAGCACTGATGGTGCCACCCACATGAGTAGCCCTGCAAACATGTCTCAGACCTGCCACTGCAGTTTCTGTTTGGGCAGTTTTAAACTGCCGTGTCAACCTGGCAAGTGCAACCACTTGCCTGGCCCAAACCTTCCCTTTTACTACATGTAAGGCACCCCTAAGGTAGGCCCAAGGTAGCCCTATGGGCAGTGTGCAGTGTATATTTGAAAGGTGTACAACATGTGTTTGACATATCCTGATAGAGAAATACTGCTAATTTTGTTTTTCACTATTGCAAGGACTACCTCTCCCATAGGTTGTTATTGGAGCTGCCTTGTAGCCTCTTACAAGTGTAACTTCCAATTGGGAAGAGATATAGAGCTAGAGTGGTGGGAGGAGTTGTCACTGACACCTGAATAGGGCTGTGCCTGTCCTCGCACAAGGCTGTCTCCACCCCCCTGTTGTGAGGCTGAAGCCAGGTCAGGGGAAGTCAGGGTCTTGTGCATTACAAAGACTTTCCTTTAAAGTTTGCTTACTTCAAAGGCAGAAAATGGTATAAGTACTGGAGCTGTGACACCATAACTTCAGAACACGTATGGACTAAGAGGACATTCTGCCAGGAAGACGAGCTAGATGCTGTAGGAGGATATGACACTCTGCTTGTTGCTTTGTTGTGCTGTCCTGCTGCTTACTGCGTCTTTCCTGGGAGTGAAAGAACTGAACTTTGCTTTCTACATCCTGTACCAAGGTTCTCCAAGAGCTTTTGTGTGCTTGCCTCCTGTTAAGAAGTCTCAGGGCCATCAAAGACTGTACCTGCCAGTGCCTGGGCTCTTCTGCTGAGAACCCTGAATTGCCAAGTGGTGTCAAATCCAGTGTCTGGGCCCTTGGAATTCGAATCTGGTAAATCTGAGGAGAAAATCCATGCATCGACTCTCAGCACCCGTTTTTTCCGATGCAGCACCGCCGTGCGGTTGAGAAACCACTGCATTGCTGCTGTGCGGCCGAAGAATCGATGCAGCACCTGCCGTGTGGCTGAAAGATCACCGCAATTCGAGTACTGAGCACCGTTTCACAAACATCCATGGCACATGCTCCGACTCCAGTGAGGCATTGCTGTGCAGCTGAAGAAATCTGCGCAACATCAGCTTCGCGACTGTGAAATTGACACATTGCCTGTTCCGCCGCATCGACACAGTGTATCTGGATTCTCGACGCATCGTCCTTGTGTGCCAAGTTCTTCATTGACATTGCCCAGCAATAAGGAACCGAGGCCACATGTCCGGAGAGCTACGCATTACCTCCCCTGTGCTGCAGTAAGGAACCGACGCATCACCTCCCCTAGCAGTAAGGAACCGACGCATCACTTCCCCTGGAAGTAAGGAACCAATGCATTGCTTTTCTTCTCTGGTGCCTCACCTCCCCTGCACCTGTTTTCATCTTTGATTTTGATGCATCCTTTGTGCTAAAAATTACACATCCATAGTTTCCTATTGACTGAACTAATTTGAACCTTTTAAAAGTGATATCTTGACTTGTGTATGTTGGATGTTTATCGTTTTGGTCTTGTTTTATACAGATAAATATTGGTTATGGTTATTTTTCTAAGCTGGTGTGGTGTCCTTTTGTAGTGTTTTCACTGTGTTTCTGTGTGTGTATGTACAAATGCTTTACACATTGCCTCTGAGATAAGAATGACTGCTTGTACCAAGCTACCAAGGGGGTGCGCAGGGATTATTTTAGCTGTGCACTCCCCTACCCTGACTAGAGTGAGGGTCCATACTTGGACAGGGTGTAAACCACTGCCACCAAGAGACCCCATTTCTAACAATAATTGTATTTATATTTAGGTATGTTGATACCATTTCTGATGACAAGGAAGCATAGGTTTATGGCTTCCTCCAAGGGAGCCAGTGTTGTTTCAGATTACTAATTCCCTGGAGGACATGGTTGCTCAAAAATCTTTAGTTAGATGCAATAATTTCAAGACAAGCCACCTACTGGTACTATAGAGGCAGAATAGGTGTAGAGGCCAAAGGCCCCTGAGGCTGGGGGGAGGCCTCAATGGGGCTGTGTGCAATGCCGGAAGGTGGTGACTCCTCGCCATGGCGAGCAACATGGCCTAGAAGGCGAAGAGTCATGGGTGGTGCAGGCGCCCAGAGTAAAAAACATCAGGTGACGGTGTCAGACTGGATGCCCCCGCATACACTCCCAGGCTGAAGATAGAGATCAGCAAGTATAATAGTAATAGAAAGACGACTGTGGATGCTCCACCATGCTGACTCCCCATATTCACAGTGAGTTATGAGTCTACAAGTGTAATTCAAAACGGAAAACGATCAACTACGCCCATGCGTCCAAAGGGCTCCTAATCTCTGCAGGACAAAGGCAGCAAAGGGGAAGTCTATACTGATTAGATGACAGGGGTCACCTGCACCACACTGTAGAAAAGCTATCTTAATCAAGGCAATCCTTATAAATAAAAGGTGACTTGTCTCTGTTCGCACCAATAATAAGATTGAAAACTGTATATTGACTCCGAATGAAATACTATGGAATTCGACTACCTCAACCACTCAGTTGAGGACATCATCTAATGGAGAACTGCACCTCCCATTCAACACTGAACAACAGGCAAAGAATTAGGTGCTACTGACTTCCAAGGACTCAAACTGGGAGACATGGACAAATAGCATCAGAAATTATAATTCACGCCTGACCAGCAATGATAAAAGACACAGGACGTACACCTGATTGAACTGGACCACACTATAACTTGCCTTATGGTCTCTGAGAAGATGGCTTGAAAAAAGGAAACCGGAGAAGTGAAGACATAGACAAGTGGATGTTTTTCTTACTGTATCCCACCACAATGTAAAAATTTGCTACACAACTTCTCCTCACAGAGGCGGTCACTGGGAATACGTCTAAACGCAGGTACAACAGTCTGTATTGGAAACCATCCTCAAGGAACCTGCGGTTCTAAGGACGACGATGGCCACAGTCGCAGAGAACACCATGAAAACGCCTGCTGGTATCCTGTGTATAACAGTGAACTCTGGCTCATTTCATAACCATCTACAGGAGACTGAAAACAGGTTGGCTCTGGTAGAAAGAATAGTAACAGCATTGATTGACTGGGAGCAGAATCATTGATACACACAAATAAATGTATACCTAGAAGACAGACACCATGGAGACAATCTATCCTTCTCTGGAATACTCAAAACCTAGATTGTGAGGACATGATTGCCTTTCTCACCTGTTGTAGTCCGGAAATCAAACACCTGACATTCAAACCTCCTTCCGAGCTACAGCGGGCACCATAGACTCAGATCCAGATGCACAACTGATAAGACAGGGACCATAGACTCAGATCCAGCTGCACAACAGATAAGACAGGGGCCAACAGGTGATGGGTTGCTTCCAAATACACCAACTCACACACCAGATTGTCATGGAAGTGAAGAAACATGGTCCCCATCCTTTATGGAAACCAATGAATATTTGTCTAACAATATTTCACATAGGAAACCGTCCAATGGTTTAAAAGATTCTTGTTGTTGACGCCTCTCCAAAAGAAACTAAGCATTTACTATGGCTTATTGGACTATGCAATAATGCTTCTCACATATGCAAACAAGATCATGGAAAATGATGACTCAGGCCAACTACACAGCTTTCTGGGTTTACTGGTGACTGCAAGTATGGACATTACCCAAAGGCAGGAAAACACCCAAATTCACCCTCCACTTACCCGAAGCGACAACACTCGAGAGGAAATGAAATGGGTGGAAGAAATAACTAGACAATGGTCTATGGATCATAAATCTCAACCTCAGACTAAACCTGTTATGGCCAGAGACAAATCAAGAACAGCGCAAAAGCCCACTAAGAATCCCCTATGGACCAATATGCCTTGGCAGTCACCTTGCATGAGAGATTGGACTGCTAGAGACATCAATTTTCATGGGCTATCTCCCAAAGTATCCATATAAAGATCCCGCTACTAACACCTACTGTCACCCCCCACATTAGCCTAACACATGTTGGCCTCGGCCATATACTTACCAGTGATTGATACTCCATATAGCACTGAGCCTAAACTCTCATACTATTTGTCGCACTGGGGGATGTGTCAGTACACACGAGACCTCAGCTATCAGAGCTACATTTGTGGGTTGCCTCACACCTCCCTTCGTTATTATGTAGTGTACCTTATAGATGTAATTTATCACAACTTCCGCTTTAGACACAAAAGGCTCCTACACTTTTCAGTCCAAACCAGATTCTTCAAGGAGAGTTAATGACCCAAACAACTGACTACCTGCCCAGCCAAAGAACCTGACTCCTTCCCAGGCAAGGGGTGATTTGTTGACTTAATTCATTGCTTATCTCCCTCTGCCCATATCACCCATGTTATCACTCCCCAGTAGACTTGTCAGCAATACACACAACCCATCTCTAGACTAATATAACACACCAAGCAATATCTACAGTGCCCCACCCTTGTGTGACTCATACCTAATTGTCTCTACATATACACTTTTTGGCTATCTGGCCTTGTTTGCCCTTACCACACTGAGATCAGTATACCTTTGATTGGCGATGTTTCTCACTTATGAACCCCTCACATGAGCTATCGATAGCCTCCCTTAAGGTAAATAGCCTTATCTAGTAAATAAAGAGGAGGAAAGTTCTAAAATTCTTGCATACCCTCCATAGCCCTCATTCTGAAGGCACTTCACCTTTTTTATCTAGAAATCCACAAACTAAAATGAGTCTGGGTGAGCAATGAGTATCATGCCGGTAAGACGACCCCAGGGATTGATTGGTGGTATGGCCTCATGTATCATAAGGCTGCTTAAAATACATAAGACTTGGCAGGATGCACACGGCCATTTTGTTTTTATCAAGGCTACATTACAATCACATGTTACTCATTGACTATTTCCTGGCCTCTGCCTCACTTCTGAGTTGTCACAATACATGTTTAAACTACTGTGCCAATTATCAGATCACAACATTATTGAGCTATGGCTAGATCTTGGCATTATGAAACCCTTTGCGGGCCGAAGGAGACTGAATATGTCCCGGTAAAGATGATAAAAAACGATTGAGAACTTACCTCTGCACTTGTGTAGGAGACAGTGAGGGCACAATACCTTCCAGCCAGACTGTTTGTTCTGCAGGTACAGCGCATATGTGCAGTGAGCTTATGCAAGCCACCTCACATCGCAAGAGAGAAATTATGCAAATGCAGCATAATCAAGAAAAGGAACTAACAACTGCTTATTCCTTCTCTCATTCCCGAGAAACGATCCAGCTGTTGCACGAGACATAATATGAGCCTAATAATGTATATACCTCAAAACAGATCTCGCTCTGTCTTGCCTCTGATAAAGGCACTACAAACGAGGAGAAAAAGCCCGGCGACTGCTGGCTACGCAGCTGAGGCAGCAGGAGGGCTGCAACTCCAGCCTGGCCATTCGAAATGTCCACAATAGCTTAACACACTGACACATCCAATAGACAATGTAGATACTTTTAGTGACTTTAATAAATCTTTGTACTCCATAAGCTGCCAGGACATTTAATTGGGGGCAAATCAATATGTTTGCCATTGAGGTGACGCCCAAGCAGAGTCTGGAATAGGTCATTATGGTGGACATAATTGGGATAGTGAAAGATGATCTTCTCAGTAATAAGGCCCTATGAGCAAATAAATGCCCAGCAGAATATTACAAAACTAACAAGCATGCACTAGTCCCTTAACTCTGCTAAATCTTAAGAGAACTGCAGGGCAATACTGTTCCTTTACAGCAAATAAGTGGAGCCGAATATCACGCCTTCTCAAACCAGGCAAAGATCCACTAAGCTGTGCAAGCTATTGACCTATTTCCCTTCCTAACTTAGATACTAAGATCCAGATTCTTGTCCAATAGATTAAAAACAATCCTGCCTTCCCTGGTGCACTGGGACCATCGAGGGCTTCTGCTGCATCCCTCCTCTGCATCACAGCTTAAATCGCTCACCCATGTGCTTTGGCAATTTCGTAATGACAGGGATGCCAAATTGGCAGTTTCTTTGGAGGCAGAGAAAGCCTTTGATAGGGTTAAATATCTATTTGGACTTATGGAAGGAATATGATTGGGAGCATAGTGCACAGCAACATTAAAATGGTTATACAGGGCACCATCGACAGTGGTTGCATGAATGGAGTTTGAAGTCAAGAGAGGCACCAGACAAGGATGCTCCCCTCTCCACCCTGCTCTTTGTATTAGCACTAGAACCCTTGGCCATTGCCATTCCTCAGGCTGGTGGTGCACAAGGGATAATTCCACCAGCAGTGGAACACGAAGACTTACTACATGCCAGTGATATACCAGTGACTTTATCGGAACCGAATGCATAAATAGCAGACCTCACTGACATGATTTTTTGCTTCTCAGCCTTTTATGGATACAGAATTAATTGGAAAAAGCCCGAGGTTATTCCACCCACCAACACACCCCCATTGCAGCTCTGGGGGACCATCTATTTAGTTGGAAAGCATCTAGTTTAAAGTGCCTGGGGATCAACATAACTATGGACGAGACCGCATAGCTGACTACAAATTACACCCACTAATAGCAAAGATCAAATCAGACCTGACTGGATAGTCACGCCTCAGCCTTTTCATGTGGGGTAAGACAGGGATAATTAAGATGAATGTTATGCCCCGTTCGAATAATGTAATATATATATATTTTCAATACACATCTCTCCTCAATTGGTGGCATAACAACTTAGATTTGTAAAGTGCACCTTCACCTAGAAGGGTGAAGTGGCATGAATGACAGATGTTTATTGTTACCTAACTCAATGGTACTCATTGTATTGACCTCAGAAGGATGAAAGGCTGAGTGGACCCCCCGGATTTGAACCTGTGACCATGAGGTCGAACACAAGCCCCTACAGTGGAGCATTAGCCCACTAAACCACCAGGCTGGGCTACCTACCAAAATTTATGAAAATGCCAAATGGGGAGGGTGGAACCAGCGTTTCAAAAAGTCAAAACTCCACACAGCAGCTGAAAGAGGTGGCCTACTCCTAAGGCTCATAGAAATGCACTGACCGGCTTTTCAATTGGCGCATATAAAATATATAATCAACAGCTCAATAGATATGCCTATGTGGGTGGAATTGGAAAGGACCCTTTTAGGCAACGCAGTGGGCTTAGAACAGTGTACACAGAGTAAACTAAAGGGTTGAGTGCCTCTAACCCCTGATTGTCTGCGATGTCCTGTGCCTGGCAAAGAGCACACAACATATTGGGGGAAAACAACGAAATACATAGAAATGCACCCTTATAGTGTAATAGTGACATATAGAAGGTGTTAGACCTGGCACCATTGGCGTGGGTCTCCCTTCCATTTTTTTTGCTGTTGCCTCTTGTGTTTTTGCTGGTCTAGATGCTTTGGGCACTTTGCCACTGCTGTTCAGTGCCAAAGTGCAAGTGCTCCCTTTGTAAATTGTTGTGATGGATTAGTGATTCCATGATTGGCTAGTTGATTTACTTGTCAGATCCTAGTACAGTGCACCATGTGTGCCCAGGGCCTGTAAATCAAATGCTGCAGGTGGGCTGCAGCACTGATTGTGCCACCCACAGAAGCAGCTTGTAAAATGTGGCTCAGGCCTGCCATTGCAGAGCCTGTGTGCAGTCTGGGACTGCCATGTCGACTTGGCAAGTGCACACACTTGCCAGTCCCTAAACTTTCCCTTTTCTACATATTAGTCACCCCTAAGGTAGGCCCAAGGTACCCCTGTGGGCAGGGTGCATTGTATGTGAAAGGTAGGACATGCCCTGATGTGTGTGGCATGTCCTGATAGTGAAATACTGCCAGTTTTGTTTTTCACTATTGCAAGGCTATCTGTTCCCATAGGCCAGAATGGGGGGGGGGGTTGTTTATAACATCTTATAAACATAACTGACCCTGGGAACAAGATGGGAAAATTAAGTTTAGTATGCCTGAACTCAGAATGTTAAGATGCATCTTTTAGTGAGGGTGATTTTTACATTCTGTGTTTGAAAATACCACTTGTAGAAAGTAGGTATTTTCTTGCCTAACCATCCAGTATGCCTCTGCTAGGTTTGTGTATTGCATGTCTGGCTTTTGGATGACAGGGGGCTGGAGAGGGCTGTGACTCCAGAGGTCTGATGAGTCAGGGCTGGGCTGGATAGACCAGGGTTGCATCTGGAGCAGGGGGAGGAGATTTCCTTTTCACCTGAATGGGCCTGGTCTGCCCTCCTGCCAGGAAGCTGCACCAGTGAAGACAGAACTGGTTTTGGCTGGGTACAGACACTTTCTGCCTTCAGAGAACAAAGGGTTTTGTGGTATAAATATTGGGGCCCAGACCCCAGACTTTTAGATCACTTCTGGGAACTCAAGAGGAAACCTTTGCCAAGGAGAAGAGCCGGATAAGCTGAGGAGGAATACTGCCCCTGGGATTGTTTGCTGCCTGGGGTTGGCCTGCAGTGGCTGCTTGCTGCCATGGAAAGGAGAAGAAGGACTTTGCTGTTTTGCTTTGTCACCTGCTTGAAGAAAAGATCTCCAAGGGCTTGAAACTGAGCTTGCCTCCTGTTCTGAAGTCTCAGGAACACAAAGACTTCACCCCTTCTGTCTTCCTGCATCTAGAACTGCTGTTTTAGCTGCGACAGAAGGAAATTGCAACACCGACGCCGGCGAGCGACGCCGAAATCTGCACCGAAGCCGTGAGCGCTGCTCCGACTTGCGAAGAAGACCCGACGACAGCTGCCATGCCACATCGATGCCGGCGAGCGACGCCGTAACCTGCCCGAAGCCGCGAGCGCCGCTCCGACTTGCGACGTAGGCCCGACGCCTGCTGCTGTGCCGCATCGACTCCGAAACCGACTTTATCATCGCGGAGCCGATCCTCGACGTGGGTGACTCCCCGAATCCATCGACATCGCGCCATCATAAGGAACAGAGGCTACGGCGCCATCGTGACGTCACCTCCCCGACGCAGTAAGGAACAGTCGTCTCGCCTCCCCTGCGCTGCAGTAAGGAACAGAGGCTTCACCTCCCCTGGGGTCGTAAGGAACAGACGCCACGCTGTGCCAACGAAGCATCACCTCCCCGACGCCGTGAGCCGTCTTTGTTTTCATCGCTTTTCCAAGGTACTGTTCTTTGTGGGCCCGACGCCGGGCACCTCCCGGTCGGCGCCGTACTTTGGGATTTCTATCTGTCACAACGTCATAATAGCTCCAGGTGGAGTCATTTGTTGCTAGGAACCTTATTTAAGTGAATAATCTTCTTTTAAGGATATTTTTAATACTGTATTGTGGATTTTTGTCGCCTGGTCTTGTTTTAAGTTTAGATAAAGATTACTTATTTTTCTAAACTGGTGTGGTGTCTATTTGTAGTGTTTTCACTGTGTTACTGTATGTGTTCACAAATGCTTTTAACACTGCCTCTGAGATAAGCCTGGCTGCTCGTGCCAAGCTACCAAGGGGGTGAGCAGGGGTTATTTTAGGAGTGTATCCCCCTTACCCTGACTAGACGCAAGGGTCCCTACTTGGACAAAGGTACCTACCTCTGCCAACTAGAGACCCATTTCTAACATTGGTGGTCAGCGGTGAGGATCCTGGACTTGCATTTGTGACTTACATACAGTGATTGGTGTACACTACTAGTGAGTGCAGACCATTACGCAACCACGTACATTTTTGAAAAGTTCTTTTTGGGAATTTTTTGCATCTTGGGAACTGCCAATTTTTCACCATGAGTAAACAAGGATCCATTGCATCTGTGGATATTGAATTTGAAGAAGAGAGGGCTGATACCTACACTGTGCCACAACTTAAAACCATCTAGAAAAAAAATTAAAATCTCCATAAGAGGCCTCACCAGGAAGGAGGAGTTCCAAAAGGCGCTGAGGGCCTGGTTGGAAGCAAGGAATGCCAGTGGGCAGACCGAGGATCCTATGGTGGAGGGGGAGAATTTAGAAGGGCAGTAGGATGGGTTAGTGGGCCTAACTGGAGGGGAGTGCCTCCCAGGGAAGGCAGCAGTGTGTCTTCAAGGGGTCTGTCTCCAGAAGAGTTGGAGGACAGGGAGAAAAGCAGAGTGCATGAGATGGAGCTTGCTAAGCTCAAACTGGAGAGCAAGAAATTGGCCATGGAGGAAAAGAAAATGCTTTTAGAGCATGAGAGAGTGTTGAGGGCGCTAGAGCTGAAAGCGAAGAGCCTAGAGATCACTCCCTCTGGTGGCAGCACACCATCAGTGCCTGTAGAAGGAAAAGTATATATTCCCAAGGATGTCATTAAGGATTTCATGAAGCATGAGGACATTGGTCAGTGGTTCAAGGCCTATGAAGTAGCGATGAAGTCCCACGGGGTCCCTGAGAGAGATTGGGGAGCGGGGATGTGGGGCCGCTTTCTGGGTGAAGGAAGGGAAACCTTACTAGCATTGCCCACTGAGGATCAGATGTCCTATGCCCCCATGAAGGAAGCCTTAGTAGCCAGGTATGGGTTGACCCCAGAGCTTTATAGGCAGAAATTCAGAAATTGCAAGAAGCTGGAGTCTAGCACCTGGGTGAAATATGTGTCTTTTTTTTGCAGAGCACCGGGTGGTTGGGTGAAGGGTAGCAAGGTAAATGATTTTCAGGCGCTCTATGATTTGATTGCATGGGAGCACTTGTCCAATAGTTGTTTTCCAGAGCTACGCCAGCACCTGATTGACAGTAAGCTGACTGATCCCAGGAAGCTTGCTGTGGAGGCGGACGGCTGGGTCAGTACCAGGGTCCACAAGGGTCTTGTGGGAGATTCCGCCAAAGGTGGGCAGGGTCCCCAGCAGAAGAGTGGGGGGGACAAGGGTAAACAAAAGGAGTTCCAAAAGGGCCCCAAAGTAATCCCAAGGGAACCAAGGTAAGGGTTCCCAGCCTTCTGCTGACAAAAGACCATGGGTCCCGCCAGGTAAGCCTGTGCAGAAGGGTCCCAAGACCTGTTTTAGCTGTGGACAGGTGGGTCACTTCCAAGGAAGTCCCAAGTGTCCCAACACGGTGACCACTGCACCCACTGGTGCACCGCCCCAGGAAATGGCTAGTGTAGCCTTGGGGGAGGAGATGGGTGCCCAAGGTGGTTGGGGTCCCGCAGAGATGTCCCTGGTCTCTTTAGGAGACAGTGAGATGGTCCCTAGGGCTCATCTGCCTGATAACACTAAAAAGTACAGGCAGTGGGTGACCATCAATGGCCATAGTGTGGAGGCTCTGAGAGACACCGGAGCCAGTGTGGCAGCTGTCAGTTGTCGGCTGGTGTCTGAAGAGCAGGTGGTCCCCAATACATTCTACCCTGTAGTTGCCGCTGACAACTCAGAGTGCCTCTGCAAAGTGGCACAGGTTCCTTTTGAGTGGGGGGGGTCTCAGGTACCTTGAGAGTAGCTGTGAGGCCAGCCATGCCTGTTGACTGTCTGCTAGGGAATGATTTGGAGAGCTCCCCTTGGGCGAAGGTAGAGCGGAGGTCTCATTTGGAGATGTTGGGTCTGCCTGAGTGGGCATGTGTGACCACTCGGTCAATGGCAGCCAGTAAGGGCATTCAAGAGGCTGAAAGAGTGGCCCAGGTGCCTGCCAGGAAGAGAAGAGGCAGGGGCGTGGGAAACCGGCCCCTAAAGTTCCCACGGTCCAGGAGGAGGTAGACCCTGAGGGGGATGCCCTGGAGCCTACAGGGGAACAAGTAGCTGAACTGGCGGACCTGCCTGAGCTGACCCATTGGCAGCAAAAAGGAGGGCCCACCAGGGAGGAGTTCTGCCAGGAGCAGCAGATGTGCCCTTCTCTCCTTGGTTTGCAGCAGCAGGCTGCAAACCAGGCAGCTGGTGATCAGTCTGGATCACATTGGATAAACTGGGAGAATGGTCTCCTGTATAGCGAGCCTAAGGTTGCTGAGCCTGGGTCAGCCCGTGTGCTGGTGGTATCCCAGCGCTTCAGAGCCTTCGTACTGGGTCTGGCTCATGATGTGCCTTTAACAGGACATTTGGGGCAAGACAAGACCTTTGAAAGGCTTGTCACCCACTTTTACTGGCCCCAAATGCGCAAGCATTCTGATGCTCATTGTAGGTCTTGCCAGCCTTGCCAGGCAAGTGGTAAGAGTGGGAGGAAGTGTAAGGCTCCTCTACAACCTTTACCTGTGGTCAGCACCCCCTTTGAAAGGGTGGGCATTGACATTGTGGGGCCTCTGTATCCCAAGACAGCCATGGGCAACAGGTTCATCCTGGTCTTGGTGGACCAAGCCACCCGGTACCCGGAAGCCATCCCTCTCCGGACTGTGACGGCACCCGTGGTGGGTCGTGCGTTGATGGGGATTTTCTCCCGTGTGGGGTTCCCCAGAGAGGTGGTGTCCGACCGTGGTACCAACTTCATATCGAAGTATATGAAGTCCCTGTGGCAGGAGTGCGGTGTAACTTATAAGTTCACCACTCCTTAACACCCCCAAGGTAATGGGTTGGTTGAGAGATTCAACCGGATCCTGAATGGCATGATTATGGGTCTTGGTGAACCCATGAGGCGTAAGTGGGACGCCCTCTTGCCATACCTTCTGTTTGCTTACAGAGAGGTGACCCAGAAGTCATTAGGGGTCAGTCCCTTTGAACTACTGTACAGCCATCCTGTGAGAGGACCTCTGAGTCTGGTGAAAGAAGGCTGGGAGAAAGCTCCCAGTAAACCTCCCCAGGATGTATATAGCTACATGCTGGCCTTCAGAAACCAGACTAAGCGCTTCAGACAACTCACCCAGGCGAATCTGGAAGCCAGCCAGGAGGAGATGAAACGTTGGTATGATCAGAATGCCACTCTGATCGAGTTTCAGCCTGGACAAAAAGTTTGGGTCATGGCCCCAGTGGAGTCTTGTGCGCTCCAGGATAAGTGGACCAGACCATTTGAGGTGGTGGAGCGCAAGAGCAGCATCACCTACTTGGTGGAATTGCAGTCTCCCAGGAACCCTTTGCGGGTCCTGCATGTGAACCGCCTAAAGCCCCACTTGGAGAGGTCCGAAGTGGGCATGCTCCTAGCAACAGATGCTGGGATGGAGGAGGAGACTGAGCCTCTTCCTGACCTCCTGTCTGCAAGGGAGTAAGATGGGTCAGTGGACGGTGTGAACCTCTCTAACTCCCTGACCCCTGAGCAGTAGAGTGACTGTTGCCAACTGTTGGGACAGTTCCCTGACCTGTTCTCCCTTACCCCCGGTGTCACTCAGTGGTGCGTCCATGATGTGGACACTGGGGATAGTCCTCCAGTAAAACATAAGATTTACAGAGTGACTGACAGGGTCAGAGCCTGCATCAAGGAGGAGGTCTCCAAGATGTTGGCGCTAGGGGTGATTGAGCCCTCAGACAGCCCTTGGGCCAGCCCAGTGGTCTTGGTCCCGAAGGCTGCCGCACCCGGTGTCACACCAGAACTCCGGTTCTGTGTGGACTACCGAGGGCTCAATTCAGTCACCAGGACTGACGCACACCCCATCCCCAGAGCTGATTAGCTCATCGATCGGTTGGGGGCTGCCCGGTACCTCAGTACGTTTGACTTAACGTCTGGGTACTGGCAGATCGCCTTGACTGATGGGGCAAGAGAGAGGTCAGCATTCTCCACATCAGATGGGCACTACCAATTCCGGGTGATGCCCTTTGGGATGAAGAATGCCCCTGCCACCTTTCAGAGGTTGGTCAACCAGGTGTTGGTTGGGCTGGAGGATTTCAGTGCCACCTACCTGGACGACATTGCAGTGTTCAGTGCCACTTGGGAGGAACATCTGCACCACCTCTGGGAAGTGTTGAAGGTGCTATGGAGGGCAGGCCACATGATCAAGGCAAGCAAGTGCCAGATCGGGCAGGGTTCTGTGGTGTTCTTGGGACACCAGGTAGGGAGTGGCCAGGTGGCGCCCCTACAGCCCAAGATTGTACCATTCTGGCTTGGGAACCCCCCAAGACTCAGACAGAGGTGAGGGCCTTTTTAGGACTCACCGGATATTACAGGAGATTTGGCAAGGGGTATGGCACCATAGTTGCCCCCTTGACAGAGCTGACTTCCAGGAAGCAGCCCAGGAAAGTGAACTGGACTGACGCCTGCCAGAAGGCTTTTGATGCCCTGAAATCTGCCATGCACAGCGCCCGTGCTTAAGGGACCCAAATTCATTGTGCAGACAGATGCTTCAGAGCATGGTGTGGGGGCTGTGCTCTCACAGCTAAATGAGGAGGGCCTAGACCAACCTGTAGCCTTCATCAGTAGGATGTTACTTCCACGGGAACAGAGGTGGAGTGCGATTGAACGTGAGGCATTTGCTGTGGTCTGGGCGCTGAAGAAGCTGAGACCATACTTGTTTGGGACTCACTTCCGGGTTCAGACAGACGACAGGCCCCTCAGATGGTTGATGCAAATGAGGGGTGAGAATCCAAAGCTTTTGAGGTGGTCCATTTCCCTACAGGGGATGGACTTTACGGTGGAACACCGCCCTGGTACAGAACATGCTAATGCTGATGGTCTGTCCAGATTTTTCCACCTTAATGAAGAGAACTCCCAAGAGGGTGGGTAGTTCTTCAGCTGGAGGGGACACGTGTTAGACCTGGCACCATTGGCGTGGGTCTCCCTTCCATTTTTTTGCTGTTGCCTCCTGTGTTTCTGCTGGTCTAGATGCTTTGGGCACTTTGCCACTGCTGTTCAGTGCCAAAGTGCAAGTGCTCCCTTTGTAAATTGTTGTGATGGATTAGTGATTCCATGATTGGCTGGTTGATTTACTTGTCAGACCCTAGTACAGTGCACCGTGTGTGCCCAGGGCCTGTAAATCAAATGCTGCTGGTGGACTGCAGCACTGATTGTGCCACCCACAGAAACAGCTTGTAAAATGTGGCTCAGGCCTGCCATTGCAGAGCCTGTGTGCAGTCTGGGATTGCCATGTCGACTTGGCAAGTGCACACACTTGCCAGTCCCTAAACCTTCCCTTTTCTACATATTAGTCACCCCTAAGGTAGGCCCAAGGTACCCCTGTGGGCAGGGTGCATTGTATGTGAAAGGTAGGACATGCCCTGATGTGTGTGGCATGTCCTGATAGTGAAATACTGCCAATTTCATTTTTCACTATTGCAAGGCTATCTGTTCGCATAGGCCAGAATGGGGGGTTTGTTTATAACATCTTATAAACATAACTGACTCTGGGAACAATATAGGAAAATGAAGTTTAGTATACCTGAACTCAGAATGTTAAGATGCATCTTTTAGTGAGGGTGATTTTTACATTCTGTGTTTCAAAATACCACTTTTAGAAAGTAGGTATTTTCTTGCCTAACCATCCAGTGTGCCTCTGCTAGGTTTGTGTATTGCATGTCTGGATTTTGGATGACAGGGGGCTGGAGAGAGCTGTGGCTCCAGAAGTCTGATGAGTCAGGGCTGAGCTGAAAAGACCTGGGTTGCATTTGGAGTAGGGGGAGGAGATTTCCTTTTCACCTGAATGGGCCAGGTCTGCCTTCAACAATGCTGTCTCCACCTCCTGCCAGGAAGCTGCACCAGTGAAGACAGAACTGGTTTTGGCTGGGTACAGACACTCTCTGCCTTCAGAGAACAAAGGGTTTTGTGGTATAAATATTGGGGCCCAGACCCCAGACTTTTAGATCACTTCTGGGAAATCAAGAGAAAACCTTTGCCAAGGAGAAGAGCCGGATAAGCTGAGGAGGAATACTGCCCCTGTGCCTGTTTGCTGCCTGGGGTTGGCCTGCAGTGGCTGCTTGCTGCCATGGAAAGGAGAAGAAGGACTTTGCTGTTTTGCTTTGTCACCTGCTTGACGAAAAGAGCTCCAAGGGCTTGAAACTGAGCTTGCCTCCTGTTCTGAAGTCTCAGGAACACAAAGACTTCACCCCTTCTGTCTTCCTGCATCTAGAACTGCTGTTTTAGCTGCTACAGAAGGAAATTGCAACACCGACGCCGGCGAGCGACGCCGTAATCTGCTCCGAAGCCGTGAGCGCTGCTCCGACTTGCAAAGTAGACCCGACGACAGGTGCCGTGCCACATCAATGCCGGCGAGCGACGCCGTAACCTACCCGAAGCCATGAGCGCTGCTCCGACTTGCGACGTAGGCCCGACGCCTGCTGCTGTGCTGCATCGACTTCAAAGCCGACTTCATCATCGCAGAGCCGATCCTCGACGTGGGTGACTCCCCGAATCCATCGACATTGCGCCATCGTAGGGAACAGAGGCTTTGGCGCCATCGTGACGTCACCTCCCCGACGCAGGAAGGAACAGTTGTCTCGCCTCCCCTGCGCTGCAGTAAGGAACAGAGGCTTCACCTCCCCTGGGGTCGTAAGGAACCAACGCCGCGCAGGGCCAACGAAGCATCACCTCCCCGACGCCGTGAGCCGTCTTTGTTTTCATCACTTTTCCAAGGTACTGTTCTTTGTGGGCCCGACGCCACGCACCTCGCGGTCGGCGCCGTACTTTGGGATTTCTATCTGTCACAACGTCGTAATAGCTCCAGGTGGAGTTATTTGTTGCTAGAAACCTTATTTAAGTGAATAACCTATTTTTAAGGATATTTTTAATACTGTATTGTGGATTTTTGTCGCCTGGTCTTGTTTTAAGTTTAGATAAAGATTACTTATTTTTCTAAACTGGTGTGGTGTCCATTTGTAGTGTTTTCACTGTGTTACTGTATGTGTTCACAAATGCTTTACACACTGCCTCTGAGATAAGCCTGGCTGCTCGTGCCAAGCTACCAAGGGGGTGAGCAGGGGTTATTTTAGGAGTGTATCCCCCTTACCCTGACTAGAAGCAAGGGTCCCTATTTGGACAAAGGTACCTACCTCTGCCAACTAGAGACCCCCATTTCTAACAGAAGGGGGCATGGAGCTATGCTGGGAGGTCGTTGGAGTCAAATGCATAAAAAACAAAAACAATCTCCTGGTTGATGGTGAGCTGAAAAAGTTTGCCATTTGCACAGGAGGAATGCAGGCTTCAGTTTTGGAATTATGGACGCCTCACACACGTAAGTAAAATACAAGACCCCATCAATAGGTTTACAGGCCTCCTCCATACTGAAGTATTTATGCACCTATTGAACATTTAAGGGAGTGGTTTCTGGACTTTACAGAACACTGATAGACAGACTATTCTCCGACTCCTATCCAACCAAGTGAAAGATTGGTGGTCGCTCATTTGCAAGTAGACTACTCAGAGGAGGAATGGGCAGACTTTATAACAGTGCATGGCAGTCCCATAAGTAAATGTTAAGATGGCCGTACTATTCAGCATTGACTTCTCTATACTGCTTGCGTTGTCTTATTTTTCACACGTAGCATGTTATCATGATGTTTTATGTCATTTTTATTTGTGCTACCAAAAGGTTTGAATTAGTATTAATACAATGGCATTTTATTTGGTGATTGTATTGGTGAATAAAACTCTTGAGATTCAGATGGTTAACAATTGTTGATATTAGTGATCTCAAAAGCAACAATGATTTAGCATGATAATTGTGATTGCATTTGTTAATTGTTGCATTTATTTCTGTTAATTGCAGCATTTCAATCTTTGTAGGTAGTACGCTTCTACCATGTATTAAGTGTAAAGAAATGGGTTTAGGTTTTCTTTTAGCTTTGTGTCAAGATGGCCACATTATTTTGTATCAACTTTTCTATACTGCTGGTACTGTCCTATCTTCATTTCCATTCTTCACTCGTAGCACGTTAACACGTGATTAGTCAGAAACACTCAGTAAGCTCACATACACCGAGTGAGGCTTTGGCACAGCATTTGGGATCTAGGAAGCCGTTGGAATATTATCATCCACGTCTTTTAGGTGAGTTAAATCAGGAAAAAGCGCTATAGGACTTGAGTTTAATTAGTCATGGGTTACATGGGTGCTTTCTTTTTTCAGCTAGCGACGCGACACTGAGAAAAAGAGCAGTGAGCAACAGCGCTTGAATGCCTTTGCGGAACATTTAGTTTCCGGTAAGCTTTAGGTCGCGCACGTACATATGTAGTAGGCAAGATTTATTATTTATTTTCTAGAGTAATCACCAGTGCTCTTACCCACTCTTTATTTATCTTTTCCTTAGCACAATAATCAGTGGACAGGAAAACGGCTAGTAGCACTCGAGTTTGTTGAAGTGTGTACTCGCATTCACCGCAGATAATCGCGTTGGTAAGCGGTTAATCTTTTTTAGTTGACTTTAGTATTGTTATGTTTCGAAAGTTAGTTAAGCATGACGCATATTTTTTCCTGTCTTGTACAGGGTTCCGAGTTATATGGCGGTTGCAAGACGCTTATAGGCACGGGCAGTGGACCCGACTAGAGTTACATTACGTATAGTAGTGGATGTACTGCTTTTACATAGTTTAGTATATGGACCATTAGTATATTCACGGGTGTTTCACACATTATTTTTAGTAGCACTATTGGGCATATTGTTTCTGAACTTTCTCTGGGTCATTGGATCTAAGGTCTCTATCGCTACTGTTTTACTCTTGGCATCTAAGACTGATACGATTGTTCTGGACGCATTGTGAGTTTGTTTTTTACATCAACAGTCACTGGAATTAGGCGTCGTAATCACTATAACCTTCCCGGATGTTTAGGCGAATTTATGTTACATTCTTTGGTTTTTAGTCAATGATGTTGTCTCATGGAAAATATGTTTATTTGTAGATTTCCCCTGACGAAGGGTGATTACTCACCCGAAATGCATTGGGAGTGATGAATATCCACGTTTGAATGTATTACTGTTTTCAAGGATTAACAAGAACACTGTTGAAGTCTTCAGTTGTGAATAAAACAAGTTGAAGATACACAGTTGAATCATCATAATTTTTCATTATTTGGTTTTGAAGAGCTTAGTAAAAATCATGTTTGTATAGGATAATTTTGTCGATTCTGTGTTTACTGACGTTAAAACATTTGATTAACATTGAGTTAATACACTCACTCTGAGTTTATTAAGCAGTGCGCACTCTGTCTGAGACTTGCGTCCTGGAATTGTTTTTTCAGTCCCGTAAGAGAAGCATGCTCCAAACCAGGCTACTATAAAATACTTCACAGATGGCACTGATGTAAAAACCCAAACTGCAACTCTATACAAGGAATCTGGGAAAGCCCTGCCAATTCACTAATGGGCTGAAGTATGGAGGATGATAACTGAGACTCTTAATACAATGGAGCATTTGACAATCCAGACAGTCTTGTTACACAACTTTGTCTTGTACCCGAAGATCACATACTGCAAACAAGTGGGGTAGCTACAGCCTTAGCCATGGTGAAGCTCTGTATCCTCAGGCACTGGAGAACTTCTCACTGCCCTAGCATTAAGTCATGGTTACAGGAAATGTATACATGTTGTTCATAAGAAAGGGTGATTTACAGCCTTGCTGACCAATTATACAAATTCCAAGAAGTATAGGGCGGTTTCATCTACTACCATTCTGCACTACTTTGTTCCCCATGGTGAAAGAGTTTTCACAACAAAGGAATGAACTTTGAGGATATGCCACGGACCTATCGTAAACATCTTTTTTCAGGGCCACAGACTAATACGCAACTAGTGAAAACTATAGGGCATGGTGATATAATTTCAATTTGCTCATTGAAAAAGGAAAGAAATGGAGATGTACAGAATATTTTTCTTATATAGATAAAAGTCAGAGTATAATTTCGCAATGAGTTGTATATATAGTGAGTTATTTTATTGTTGAGGAAATAGTAGAATGACAGGAGCCGGCCAACGGATACCAGATGGAGATGGTCTTGTACTCATTAGATACTGATGGAGAAGGGAAGTAAAGATGAGGACAAAGAATGGTCACAACATGATGTTGATTGTACTAGTTTGATAATGGAGATGTTTCATCATGAAACAAGTGAAATGCATCTGTTAAATCTTAATAATGAACTAAACTTCAAAAGTAAAAGACAGTCAGTCCTATGTCAGAGAGAAAATTCAATAACTCAGCACCTCCCCTAATGTATATTTATTTATAAATGTATTAATTTACAGTTGTTTTATACAATGCTAGTGTGATGCCCTACTACCACTTCCAACTCCTCATATTTATGCTTATTTCGCTTCATAAAGCTCATAATGGTTTAATTACGTCACTATGGGTCAGCAGCATTACTCCTGTTCCAGGTTAAAAAATATCAAAATGTTCAAATAGACTGATTTTAGGCTTTCTCTGTCACAGTTGGAGACTGAGTATGCACACTCTGAGAGTAACAAAAACACTATTTCCGACCATATTGTGTCCAATAGCTCTTGCACATTTATAACACACTAAACATTATCTCTGTTATTCTTGGAAATTACCATCTTTTGTGTGGTATTCCCCCAGATTTGTGCCTTCTTTTGCTGAACCTGTTTTTGTTTCCCATAACTCTGCACACTTTGTCTCTGCTAACCAGCAGTAAAGTGCATGTGCTCTCCCTTTCAAACATGCACTTGATTGGCACATTTAATTTACTTGTACATCCCCACTATGTGCTATGTACTATGTGAATTGACGGCCTGTAAAATAAATAAAAACAGTGGGCTGCAGCACTCATTTTACCCTTCACTAAAGTAGCACTGTAAAAACCTGTCTCCAGGCCTGCCCTGCATTCTGGGCATGCATTTTTAAACTGCCATTTCAACCGGTCAAAATCAAGTTTTTGACAGGCATAAACCTTCCTTTTTAATATCTATAAGTCACCCTAAGGTAGGCTGTGTTGCCCAATAAGGTGCGGTGCCTGGTATTTAAAAGTAAGGCATGTAGAAATTAATGTTTTGCATGTCCTAGCAGTGAAAACCTCCCAAAGTTGTTGTTTTATTGTGACAAGGCTGTCTCTTCCAAGGCTAACACTGGTTTAGATTCTTAAACTTAATACATGCTAAATTCAGTTTAGAAACAGCTAGAAAAAGAATTCAAGGGCACTTCTAGAAAGTTATCTTGTTCCTGCCTAAAACCAAAAGGCCTTTCTCGAAGTGTCCAGTGGTCACCTGACGACTATTGGCAGTGGTGAGATGTGTATTGCTCCTAGACAGTGGATAAAGGGGCCCTGGGTGTGGGGAGGGAGAATCCTTGACAGAGAAGCCTGGGGGACTGTACCCTACCCCTTCCTAAGCTTCAAAGGATACCTACCCTGTCACTAGCAGATGAAGTTCACATCTAGGCCTGCCTCCCTTTTGTCTTTCTAGTCAAGCTGACTTCAAACCCTGTGGGAACAGGGAGCTACCCAGAACTGGTTTAGAGGGTGAACAAAGGATTGCCCCCAAACACCGGCTGGTGCCGGGCATCCACAAACCTCTCCTCCTCAGACCTGTGAAGAATCAGTAGAAGGACTGCCTTGTTGTCTGAATCCTAAAGGAAGACTGGACCTTCCTTGCATTGAACACATGACTCCAGAAGTGACTCCAAGAGTCAGTTGGCTGGTCTCCTGTTTGAGCTGCAGGGACGCAACAAGCTTCCAGAGGCCTTTTCCTTCTTTCTAGCTGACCATTCCCAACTGTACCTGAACTGTTCCCCTTTGCTGGCCTATGTGGGAGTGGGACCTAACCCTCCAAGTACTGTGCCCATGGGCTTGGACCCGTGGTTGTGGTCAGAGGGTACTTCTCGCTGCCTAACTGCAAACTTCACCAGATTCAATGCCGAGCATCTGTGCCGACAACTTTCATCAATGGCTTCAATGGATTCAACACCTAGGAGCACCCGATTGATGCCATCACCAGACTCGATGCTCAGAAGCACCCAATTGACTCCAGCAACCTTCGACAACTTCACCAGGAACAATGCTACTGATTGGCTCTAAAACCCTGCACAGCACCTCCCTGTCGTCGAGGCATTCCTCAGTTCCAGCTTGCATCTTTTTCTGCCGCCGACCCGTCGAAAAAGTACTTTTTCTTTAAAAAAACTCTTGAAATCAGAAGGTGAACTTTCCATAGGAATTAAACCTGGTCACTGTATCCGTCTGGTGATCTGTTGCAGTCAGCCATTACTTTGACCCAGCCTAGTGCGACCATATACATAAGGTTGGTGCTTTGTGCTTTCTGGGGCTGTTTATAACTCTTTAAAAATATCTCTGGGTCTACTTATTGATTTTATTGTTGATTCAATGTCATTTTATTTATTAAAATAGTCCCTATTTTTCTAAATTGGTTTGAGATTTTTCTTGTGTTGTCTTTTTACTTTACTACTGTTTGAGTGCTGCATAAATACTTTGCACGTTGCCTCTAAGTTAAGCCTGATTGCTCTTTGCCAAGCTATCAGATGGTTGAGCACAGGTTTGTTTAGTGGCTTTAGTGGTTCTCCATGACAAGGTTTGCGATTATTACTTGAGGTAGGTACTCACCCCCCTCAATTAATAGTCCAATATCATACAGTTATTTTTTATTTAAATGTAGTTTTATTTTCGGTTTTAAAAACCATCTAAGCATATAATAGATTTCAACCAAACTCCAAAATGCCAATAATTGCATCAGAATGTTGCATTAAACATTCAAGAAAAAATCTAATTCATAGAACTGAGAAAAAAGCAAAATAACTAAATGCCTCCGATCTATACTGAGGTAATGGATTACAATGAAGCAACAAATGATGAAGTGAAACTATTATTTAGTAAAAGTGTCTTTTGAGACACAATATTATGTCACACAAAAGTCAAATAATCTACCGTGATCCTTATTATGTTCCATGTGCTGCTGCTAAGGTGCCATTGTTTGATCTTTAGTTTTTCTACTTGGTGGAACCACTAAATGTGTCACTTGTAACAATAGGACAGAACAGCTATTTGAAAAAGGTGTAAATAGGTTATGGATCGGACCAGTAAATAACTCAGCCCACTCAAGACTATGTGGAGAATTGGATGCAGGCAGCTGTTGCAGGCACACCAATTGGAAATTAGCTTATCAGGGAAACATCTGCTGAAACCCAAACTCACACTGCCATGTGAACAGATGTTGAACATGGGTCAGTCGGTCCTAAGACTCATGAGAGAAAGAACTGATTAATTCAAGCCTTGCTGCCCGTGTTTAGTATTTCATAATTCATTTGCACCCACCTCCAGGCTACAGCCTCATGTTTTTCTGTGCCTACACACACCTTCAGTTCACTAATAAACACAATCACACTCAAGCACACTCAGGGACAGACATTCTTTCGCACAGCTTTGAGCCGTGCACTCCTAGTGGGAATGAAGCAGACTGGGAACTTGATAGAATAACGGACAGACAGACACGGCTAGACTTTTGGACAGAAAAAACAGGCTGACAGATTGCTAGATAGTCTTTTCAAGCCATGCATACACAACTATTTTCATAAACAGAGTTAAAAACCTGAATCATTTATCACAATAGACGAGAAAAATAGATCATTAGATAACGCCATAGACCAACAGGTTAGAATGATAGGCAAAAAAGGAAGAAAGATGGACAGAAACATAGCATTGGGCGAAAGACAGCGAAAGGCACAGGCTTAATCAGGTAGGTAGGTAGATAGACATACAGACTTACAGACAGACAGGCAGACAGACAGACAGACAGACAGACAGACAGATAGATAGATAGATAGATAGATAGATAACCCAAAAAGAATCCAGCAGACACGCTACTTCTATTAACAGATTATGTTTGCCTGCCTATATTACTGCAGCTCCCAGAGAGTTAAATGTTTTACAATCTAATTTTAAAGTAATGCAAGTGCAGCATTTGAATCCATCAGCAGTACTCCTGCTAAGTGCTGTATAATCTCATGATGTGACTTAAGTACTGGAAAACGTAAGGATAAAACCCAATGAACCCTTCCTCACTGATTTGTCTCAAAAGGATGAAAGTGCAAATCCATTTTATACTGACATTTGAGAATTTTTTTTAAAAACGTTCCTGTCCTGAAAGGTGCATTTCGTCAATTGTTAGGTCGTATGCTAGTATCTTTCTTTCCTTGGTCACGAGCTCTCCGTATTCACCACATCTTTCCTTCAATGTGTAATCTTACTGAGGATGTCAGCATTTCTTAGTGAGGACAATTGTTTCTGTTGGTGCAGCAAAGGCGGGACTGCTAGATCTGTGCGCCTAATGGATCCCTCCTCACTCACAGTGAATATATATATAGTGGCCCCAATCTCGCACAGGTTTACTGAAGTAAAAGGGAATACTCAACCCCCAAGTGGAATTTACACCAAATAAACTTTATAGAGCTACTGAGATCGCTCAGCAATATAAGTACTCTGGTGACATCTGGTCGTATTAAATGATGTGTGCAAATGTTGCATACAGCTCTAACTGAAACCATAGCCCAAGTGCACATAAATTGAGAGGTTAAGATTCACTGCCATATTTGCACAAAACAGCTTCTTTAAAAGTGGTTTTTAACTCAAATTCAGGTTGTTTCAATTTGATAACTGTAAAGCAGTCTACATTTTCGTACACCAATTCTTAATGCTGAAGTGTAAATCTTTGTATAAAACTTTTTGAACGAAAAACTTGTGATTCCAAATCACAACATTTTTACTATTGAATTTATAAAATTATTACTCTCTCTTCACTGAGTAGTTGAGTAGCAGAGCCACCACTCGGGTTACAACTGACAGGGTCCCTGTACAGAAAGTCACGGCACGTCTCAGTCATCCGTCTCTAGAGTAGTCTGTTAGGTTAGACATGTCCTAAGCCCCATGTAGCACACTTTATCGCCTTCTTTGCAACAGGAAGTCAGAGTTATCAAAAGAGGTTGATGAGAATTTCTTGATCGCCCCCTTGCTATAGGGGTGTTTGACTGCACACACCCAGCCATAAAGAAGCTTGTCCTTTCTCCACTACAATCATAAAAGGCTCACAAAAAGTATAATACTTCAATCAATCAATCAATAAGGATTTAAAATATGTGGCTAATCACATGATATGGTATCCAGGTGCTTGCAGTTCCCGGAGGCTTATTCGAACAGCCAGGTCTTGAGGGCCATTTGGAATTCCGGAAGTGAGGTGATGGCCCGGAGGTGTGGGGAGGCTGTTCCAGGTCTTTCCTGCGATGTGAGAGAAGGAGAGTCCTCCACTTCTGCTTCGGTAGATGCAGGGAGTATGCGCAAGTGAAAGGGAGACAGAGTGTAGTCTTCTCAACGATTGGTGGAAGTTCAGGCGGTGATTAATGTATGCGGGTCCTTAGTTGTGTAGAGCCTTGTGTGCGTGGGTCAGCAGTTTTAATTGGTATCTCTTCTGTATGGGGAGCCAGTGGAGTTACCTGAGGTGGGGTGTGATGTGGGTTCTTCGGGGAAGGCCGAGGATGAGTCTGGCTGCAGCATTCTGTATCGTCTGAAGCCTCTGTAGGAGGTGTGCGGCGATTCCTACATACTTTTGGTGTGTTTCAGCCCCTACCCTTAGAATATCTGTGAATCTGAGGATTGTGCAGCCATTTTAGATGCCGTAATGTGTCCAGCTGTATTCCAAGACATAAACAGATACAACATTCTACCAGTTGAAGTAGCAATGTGTATATGTGCACATACACACAATCTTTCATATAGTCTCAAAGAACGCAACACACTATTTTTGTTTCTGCCCTACAGATATTTTCAGTTGTATTTACTTACTAAGAGGAATATAATAAAATTTGCATAGAACTATTATGTAGCTTCAGGCACAAAGTGGAGAAGAGTTTACAAGAAATGTTTAAAGATATCGGTCTTCAGAATGTTAAAGATGAGTAAGAGTTCGATGTTAAATCTTATTCTTTATGAAAAAAGTTATGGAGGTGCTGAGGACAATTGACTGAATCAAAAACAGGAGTTACCGACATTATTTTATTGTGTGTTCCAATTGCGTTGAGAAACATTTTAGGGGGTTATGAATCGATTTGTTTGCCACAAAGTTTACATTGATAGCGGCGTTTAGGTTGATTTTAGCCAATCAACAATAAATGGCAATGTCATCTGCTTCATTCAAACCGTTCACTGATTCTATTTAATTTGAAGTGGTGAGTTGGGGTGGGTTGAAGTTTCTTACACAACATTTTGAAACTGTGAGTGTGATGTGCTAATGCGTTTCACAGTTGAAAACCCTGGGATTCACAAAATCACAAGATTTACAATTTTTAAAATGGGATTTTACTATTTAATAGCCCACTTTTGTAATTCGGAAAAGTCTTTCCAAACTTCAAATGGAGTTTTTCAGCTCATTCTGAATAAAATGTAGGTGGGTGCGTAAAAGAAGCATCCACTCCTAATTACGAATCGCAATGACATGTATAAGTGGCTTTCGACCACAACTGTGGTTGCAATCCATTGAAACGTTACTGACTTCTCAAAGGAGATGGTAACAGATTGACAAAGGGAAATTTTGTCGGGTAGCTTCCGTCGTGGGGAGCAGGCAGTGTCTCTGAGCTGCTGTTTGCTTGGGCAAAGCATTTAGTTCATTGTACGTTTGAGAAAATGTATGAAACAATAAGAAGGAGGTTTTTTTTTGGTTTTTTTTACGCCGTGCAGCAACAAAAGTAGCATTAAAAATACCCTGCTACTCACTACCCCTTCACTGGCGCACAAACAAAGATGCCACAAAGAGGTGTGTGTTTACTGTCTAGCATAGGATTTGTACTGGAAGCATACACTTTCAGTACAAACTGCTGTGCCTCGACAAAATCTTAAACATCCCACACATTGTGTGGTGTACAGTGCAGACACAACAAGATGATGGGTGGAGTGCCGAAACTTTTCAAACACTCACCCCCAGTCACAGATCTGGGTTTAATTCATCATTATTTTGCTCACTATGCCACCATAGTTTGGACCCAGCCATATTCAAATCAGTCTTGACCCTGTTCCTCATGGGAACAGTCCAGCCCAAACTGCCGGGCCAGGTCCTCCCTGGACCAGAAACAAGCATCCTGGGACCGGTTTCAGGGTATTACCCCTCATCAGCCAGGCTAGCCTGAATCCAGTGGCACAGAGAGCAAGGGAACCACATCTGGGTATACCCTAGGCCACTTAGGGCAAACATAGCAAACACAGCAAGATGATGGATGGAGTGCTGAAACATTTTAACCACTCACCCCCAGTCACAAATCTGGGTTTAATCAATCATTCTTTTGCTCACTATGCCACTCCAGTTTGGACCCAGCCATATGCAAATCAGTCTTGATCCTGTTCCTCATGGGAACGGTCCAACCCGAACTCCAAGGCCGGGTCCTCCCTGGACCGGAAACAAGCATCCTGGGACTGGATTCAGGGTATTACCCCTAATCAGCCAGGCAATTCATGGAATGTTTAGAGAAGTGAAAACATTTCTTCTTAGTAGCACCTACTTCAGGGACGCATTATATTTTGGTGCAATGCCTGGTGTGGCTCTCTTAGTGGATGAATCTTTGTCTAAAAAAATATGGGTGCTTGTGCTGATCTGTCCAAGTTACACCCAAGTAACATCCCCTTGATGTGAAATGATGCAAAGCAGCACAAAGTCCTATTTCCACTGAGGCACGGGCACAAAATAAGTCTAATGCTGGAAAGTAAATACCCTTGCAAGAGGTTGTGCTGCTTTGGTTCACTCTGCCGGTGCGCAAACCCTTCATAAATCTGGCCCTCACAGCACCATTTGACTGCCATTTAATGTAATGAAGCGATATGTTGTAATGTATGTAAATGATTTTCATGACAGTTTAAACACTTTATTAAGGACTTGGTATGAATATGAATATTGTGTTTTTAATGTTTTTAATAATCTAAACAATAAAAGTTTTGACTTGTCTTGACTCAAGTGGAATGGGAGAGAAAATGGAGCCACCAGTATGTACGCACACAAGAGGCTGCACTGGACAAGTTCTGCAGCTTATATATGGCATCAATTCTATTACCACTAAAATACACTAAAATCATAAAAAATGTATCCTTCATGTTACTATCAGGGAGCACTCTCAATAACTTACCTGCTAAGCCCACTTCCCTAGACTTTACTTCTGAATAGATTTGCTTTTTCCAATGTATTTGTCCTTGACTTCATCAATTGATTTTAGTATCAGGATGGCATCTTATTATTATTATTATTGGAAAAACTCATCCTCAAGAGAATACTGAAAATCCAGACACATTGTGGACACTGTGTTTGACTGGGCTTCTCTTCTTGCACTGTTTCCTTAGCCAATCTGAGGGCCAACTACTTTATAATAGCTGTCAGTCTGTTGATTGCAAGTTGCATCTGTTATATTCAAGCCAGATATTTTCAAAATTCCATTTTCTGCTTAAACTGGCACTGCAGATCCATGGAAAAGATCATAATTGGCTTTTCACACTAGAGAACAGCCTGCTAGATAAATAGGCATGAGATGACAAAAAGACCTTTGTCAGAGTTTAGCTCATCTTGTAACTTCACAGTAGCCAAGTTATAGGGCATACACTGTGTATGAAATCGGGTTATTGGTTGAGGGATGTGGAAGCCCCCTTCAGGCAAAAACTACAATCCTTGTCAGGGTGAGCCACAAAAGTCACTAAATTAACATGTGCTTAAACCTCTGGTAGCTTGACACAAAAGTAGTCAGGCTTATCTTAGAGGCAATCTGTAAAGTATTTATGCAACATACAAACAGTAATAAAGAGAAAACCCAACACAAGAAAAATCCCAAATCAATTTAATCAATTTAGAAAAAGAGGGTCAATTTTAATAATTAAAATGATGACAAAAATCCAATCAGTAGAACCGGAGATATTCAATTAAAATATTCTAGTGAAAATAGCACCTAAAAACACATGGCGCCACTCAAGGTTATCTGGTCGTGCTAGACTGGGGTAAAGTCACAAGTTCAGGCCGACCGGGATGGAGTGTGGGTTGGAATCAGGGTCCTGGTTCGTCCATCTGAAATGTTACCTTTAAAGTCAGGCATGAAGAGTTCTATTCATGGTGGAGGAGGCTGCGAGGAGGAGGCTGAGCATTGCAGATGGTCGTCATTGCAGCGTGAAGACCAGGTGGTGCATCAAGAATGGGTGTCACTGTAGTTTGAAGAGCTGGTTGAGCATCACGGATGGTCGTTGCTTTAGCTTTGTGCTAGTGGTTGTCCGGGCTGTGGTCGCTGTAGCACGAAGTATGGCTCTCGTGTTGCTGTTTGTCGCTCTTCGCGCAAAGGGCAGGTGTAAGGAACATCATGTTGCTGCGGGTGGCAGAGTCTTGGAGCAAGCAGGCCCATTCACATTTGTGAGGGGCCCAAACTTCAGGATTTTTACCTTGAGGAAGAGTACACTCTAATGCAAGCCAAGGGTTCAGAACCTGGGGTGGCGCATCTCGGGGATTAGGGGCTCACTCCAGCAGAATCCAGCAGCAGGGCTCAGGCAGTTGCAGGTCCAGGTAGGTCCCAGTGCAGCAGGTTAGTTGGACAGTTACAGGGAGGCCTTTGAAGATTATTGTGTCCTTGTAGCTTATAAAGGAGGTCAGCTAACTGACCCTTGAGTCACCCTGATTAGTCTCAGATCTAGGCAAGCAGTTCCAATCTTCCCTATCGGACAGCAAGGTAGTCCTTCAATCAGCAGGGCAGTCCTTTGGCAGCAGAGCAGCCGTTCTTCTGTAACTTCCACAGGTCCAGGAGTGTTCTGAAGAGTGGCTTTGAAGTTCCAATATGTATAGCTGGTGCCCAGCTTTGTGTCCTACCCCCCTCATCTTCTATTGAAAGTTCTTTCCCTATCAATGCTCCAAACTGTCTGGGCGTGAAAAAAGGCAGGGCAAGCCTGGTTTCAAATTCCTTTGTGTGTGTGCAGGAGGCAAAGCCCTTTAAAGTATAGGTAAGGCTGTCATTCAGCGTGATGGCCCATCCTGTCCACACCTAAGCCCCCTTTGTGTTACTGTCAGAAAGTAATACAAAAGCCCCAACAGCAGAGACATTCATACTCCTATAACTCAGTAACCTGGCAGAAGGCATAAAAGGTTGAGACATAAAATAGCAACTTTTTAAAAGTTCCAGAGTCACATGATGTCATGACTCTTGTTTGAGGCAGAATATTGCTAATTAAACGATACTTTTGCCATATGTTGTTAGACATATCCAACTAATCTTTGGCTACTATTTATTGTGCATTCATTTAGTAATTTTCATAATTGTCCAATCTATAATTGTGACACAAGAGAGGATGGAATATATAGTGCCTATTTTCACTTCTCGCCGAGGTAAATGCACCCCCACCATGGAATTACGAGTTTGACTGGCCATAATAGGATCGAATTATGCAGATTCAGAATTACAGTGTGCCTTTCTCACGACTAACCCCGATTCTGGGAACATTTCTGCTTCAATTCACTACCTGCTTTAAGTAGGTGGAAAATGGTAGCAGCTCCGAGAGGGTGGTAATTGAGATTAGGGAGCCAAGAAGCAGGTTTTGGGGTTCAGAGAGTGTCGAGTTCAGGGTAGACTCTGGGACAGCTGCAGGAAATATTCCATGCTTCCTACCTGATGTTGGTGGGGTTAAGTGCGGGCCAGGCCGTGTTTTTGCCAAGGGCATTCCACACCCAGTAACAACTGTAATGTTGAGTATGGGAATATGAGGCCGCTAGAAATAGGAAGGAGGGAAACAGCCTCACTCCAGATATGGCTCTGGGCGACTCATAATTAAGACTCCCATTTTTCCATTTCTCCTGATTTTTACAGATAAATACAGACAAAAACACTATTAATTTCCCTACTGCTATGTGTTTTTATATATAGATAAAAACAGAAAATATGTTTTTGATTGATTCTTGAAGCTGCCAGTTATCGCTTCTAGGCCAATAGCTGAGAATGTCAAGTTAGGGAGTTCCAAGAAGGGAGAATATTTGCTACTGAATCTTAAACAGCTGCAAATGTCCAGATGTGTATGTACTGCAACACAGTGTATCTTTATCAATAAAATACATGCAGAAATAAACTAATTGCATCTATTTTCACAAGCTATAGATATGGATAAACACATATAAAAAGAGCGCAACATAAATATGGATACATTTAAGGTTTCCATGGTGTGGTTCCCAGGGTGAATTATTCTAGTAGTGCAATGCTAGACTATGACCCATCCTGTAATGGAATCATGTCCTTGACCCTCCTTCTGTCCACTTAAAACCTGTGATGTTGACTCATGAAACCACCAACCTCCATGGCAGACTTCCAGTGATCGTCAATTTCACCTCACCTCAATGAACGCAGGACTGGTGGTGGGACACAACCTGTCCAGTTAAAGAGGAGCACACTATGTACTTCCACTGCCTGCTTTGCCATCAGTACCTGCAGTCCCACTGCACAGATGTAAGGAGTTTGGATGGTGTAGAGCCCGGATCACACAAAAGATTCACACTGCTGGAATACAAGTGGCTGCTCCAAACATGCATCACACCAAGTATAATACAAGGAAAGAGTTTCAGAATATCGGGCTACTTTCTACCACATGATGTGGTGCTGCCTGTATATAGAGGAGTACTGACAATATATAAAGTGGAAGGCCCTATATAGAGTTTGGTGGACAGGGTATTCCATTGCAAAATGCTGCCAAACCTCCAGTCCATTGGCTCAGTTGAAAGAATACTTCATCCAACAGGCTGATGAAGTAGAGGCCATCAGAGAAAGGACATTACACACCCACCCTTTTTCCGATTTATCACTGCTAGGAAAAACATGGCAGTGAGGGACAGGAAGAAATTATAATGACCCCCACACCCTGGGAGAAAACTTCCAGGATGTTGGGGTCATTAGCTTTTTGTTTTATGAAAACAAACACTCACTTTAGAAGTTTCTTTTGTAAAAACAAAAAACGTTTGAAAAGTTTGCCTCCGGCCATCATCACTGTCAGCACCATCCATCAAACTCTTCCTACAATGACAGGAGCCGTTGTAATGATGCTTCCTGTCACAGTAGAAAGAAGTACTTTGGGCTGCGGGGACATCGCTAACTTTGGTGGGCGGAGGTCCCAGGGTATGGTGAAGGTAATGTCCTCTGCCATCCAGACAGAGTATAAAATGTCAGTAAAACTCTAAATTGGCCTCTCTGTGTTCTGTGACACATGCACACAAGCTCTGGCAAAGCCAAAGGGTCTGGCCTTGACCGTGCATTTTATATGGCAATATTGAATGATTTATACATTTAATAAAAGAATCAGAATGTATGTATGTTTTTTGGTTTCACGTGTAATGGTGCTTAAAACAGTGTTAGGGTTGTTATCTTATGGTACTTGTATTCTATTGTATTCAATACATACTCCAAACATAAAGAAATGGGCTTCAGCTCCGCCTTCTTCCTCTGTTGGCTTGAGACACTGTTAAACACCTCTTGGATCATCCCACGGAAGCATTTTATTATCATGTCTTTGTATTAGTTTAGATGTTTCCTTTTTCTTTTTAGGGAAGGCATGAGTAACTATTTTTCTCTGAAATGCAGACTCTGTCATCACACATTATTTCTTCATCTAATTCATTGATTTTCTATACAAAGCATTTTTTGCACTGCAGTAGGAATTGTTCATTTGCTTTTACCATTGGTGGACGAGGAGTCTCCACACAACCCAAAGATATAAAAGGTTGTTCCTCCTTTTACCAGGAAAGCCATGAGTGGCAACCAAGCTAGGACCAGAAAAGATGCAATTTTTACTATACAGTTCACAGATGTCCTCTAAAGAGTATGCAATTTTCTGAAACCTGCAGTTGCACTATATAGCCAAGAGATGTCCTAAGAGAATAATACAATGGAGATGGAAAGCTGCAGTTGCGCTATGCTACAAATAGAGATCCTCACAGAAGAGTACAATGGAAACAGAGATTGAAAACTTCAGTTGTGCCATACTAGAGTGCATTGGAGATGGAAAGCTTTTTGCATTATACTACCAACTGATGTCCTCAGAGCAGAGTACAATGAATATGGAGATGGAAAGCTGAAGTGGAGCTATACTACCAATAATGCTCCTCACAGAAGTGTGCTATGGAGTGTTGCGTAACACCCAAAGTCAGCACCCGACAGTGGGCGAGATGTGAGCTCCTGTGGGATCCAGATGGACCACAGGGGTACCGGTGGGCTACCGATGGGCTGCTGCAATCCCTAAATAAAACCCGCTGGTGCACCCTTGGATGGTAGTCCTCTCCTTGAGGGCATGCTAGGAGACAGCTTCAGCATCTCCATGTTTTTTTTTTTTTTCTCTTCTTCTTCCCAGAAACCTCTGGAAAGGATCTCTGGGATAGGATATACCGCCCTATCAAAGATGGAGGATTTTACACTCCTCTCTGTTGAACATTCCCAATCCAACATGGTGGTTCCTTAGTTAATTCCTGTCCTGGGCCTATTTAAGGAGGGATTTTCCAATCACTCCGTGCATCTCGTGCTTTGAAGTTTCATTGCATCCAGAAGTCTTTTGGATTTGTTTTGCGCTCAAGCTTTTTCCCCCCTCCTGGGGCCAAATCCAGAAGGCACTTCCTGCCGAGGCATTTTCAGTGTTGGCAGCAACGTAACTACTGGAAAGGGTCATCCATACCTCTGGTAGTCAAGAACTGTGAAAACCTGGTCATCTGGACCAACCTGCAGCCAAAGACTCTCCACCAAGCGTCAACTCCGTGATAGCTTGCAAACCCAGAGGTCCAGTCCTAGTCTGGAAAACTTGGAACCAAATCCAGCTCAGCTTCAAGCAGGTCCAGTGGACCAGACTCAAGCTCTTATTCAGACTATTAAGCAGCAGACACACGAATTAAAACAGTTGAGAGATGAAAATGTGGCCTTACGACAAGCCTTAACAACCCAAGCTTCTGATGTTCCTACTGTCTCATCAACCATGCCATGGTTTTCTGGAGAGCCAGATACATTAAAGGAGATTCTTGACTCTTTTGCTGTAAACTTTGCCTTTTACTCTGCCCAGTTTCTGCAAGATCGGGCCAAGGGGGAAAATGTAATCAGTGTCTTGTCTGGATCAGTGTTAGCCTAGGCAACCCCTTTGGTGGCTGCATAAGACTCCGGTCTCTTGAGCTATGCAACTTTTTTGACTGCCTTTAAACATAAGTTGGAAAGACTAGATATAGAGGGCCCAATTCACAAAGTCAATCTGAGACAAAAGTCTAACTTTGAGACTTTTAGTATTCACAGAGGTCATTTACGAGCTGTATCTTTATGTCTGCAGTCGGGCCGGAATCTCTGGCTTGGGCTGTAGTCTGTGCACCTGAGCCAGAATCTTCGGCTCGGGCCGGAATCTCCAGCTCGGGTCAGATGAAGTGTAATCAATGGGCCGGAACGCAATTTTTACAAAAAGGAACATTAGGAACGTGAGATAAACGGTAGAGGACGTCATGAAAATCAGTTTGGGCAGGGAGAAGGGTGTGGTCAGACACAGAAAGTTGGCACCTGCTGCATGTCTCTGATCACATTTCTGGGGTGGGTGACAGTTGGCCTAGGAAGCCACACACAATGGGAGCTTAGGTGTGTGAGAAGGACTGGACCTGCATCACTTGAACCCAGAGTGACTCAAAGGATCTAACTGGTTGGCCTCCTGATCTAAAGTCTCAGAGACATAAAAGACTTCCAACCACCCTGCGTCTGCACTTGGACTCTGCCGTCTGTGAGTCTGCCTTGCCAAGTGGTGCCACCCCAGTCACGGAACCTTGGAAGTGGGCCTAAGGTGCTTGTTCCAGTGGCACCGATTATCTGCTGTCCAACTGATGCTTCCCTGCAGCTGCACAGATCCGAACCAACACATCGCCTTTGCTGCGCAGATCAGAACCAGCGCATTGCATTTGCTGCATGGATCGGCACCAACACATTGTCGCTGCTGCGTGGACCAGACCCTACACATCGCCTTTGCTAAACCACCACTGCAAGACGCTTTACCCGGTGCAAGGATCTCACATCTCTGTCGATGGCAGTCTCGATGACGAATCTCCCTATCGCTCATCGGAGCCATCACAGGATCAGGATCAGTTTATCGTCACCACTGCGTTGGCACCAACACATTGCCTCCTCGACGTTGACGCCCTCCATTGCAGTCGGTATGAACTTTTCACTTTGTCCCAGTCCAGAGAGACCAGATATCCCAAATAGCGCTTTTTTGCATCTTGCCGCTCTTTTTACCTAAAAACTTTGAGATTCAATAACTCAATTTCTACTTACTGAATTTTTGTTGTTTTGGTCTTGTTTTATTTATTAAAGTAGGAGCTGTTTTTCTAATCTGGTGTTGAATACGATTTTTGTGGTGTTTTTACTGTTTTACTGTTTGAAGTGTTGCAGAAATACTTTAAACATTGCCTCTAAATTAGGTCTGACTGCTCTGTGCCAAGCTACCAAAAGGTGAGCAGTGTTTAATTTAGGGTTCGCATGCTTCTTACCCTGGCTAGGATTGTGGTTGCTGCTTGACTAGGGTTCATACCTCAGTCAACCTACAACCCAATTTCCAACACTTCGTTGAAAAAATACCCAAACTAACATTGAGATGCTCTAGTTTAATACAACCTCTGTAAAGGGCAGGTCATTATTTGCAAGAGGACCAGGTGACATGACTTACTCAACTAAGAATCATGCAAATTCCACACAGCTCAGAAAACCTTGCCATGAAAAACATACTATACAACAATCCAACAACCGCATAACACTTACAACAGTTCATGTCATTCACCATGTTACAACTCACTCTCATGCCACACTGCCATTGCGCAGATACTTTTAGTAAACTGCACTGTGCATGGCCAGGATGAACTATTGGACAGTTGTGCAAATCAGGTGACAATAGATATCCTATTTATGAAGTCTCGGAGTCTTCGATTTATCTTTTTCGGGAGAAGGAGGGGGTTAGTGCACCATATTACATATGTCACAAGTTTATTCCTTCAGTGCTAATAATTAGCCTTATGTTAAGATGTAATTTGCTTAATATCAGCATGGTATTTTAATGTAAATGACGGCTTCTTCTTAATCTTCTTAAAACCAACACGCCCTTTTGGAAGAATAAATACGACTACAGAGATGGATATTGGTGGCCAATAAATTAGTATATTTAAGTTTGATGCAGTCAGCATCTTGCTTGTTTTCAAAGCAATGAGTATTTGAGTTTGCTGCACATATGGAAAGAGCGAGCATTGGCAACTTCGAGTATAGTCTTGGCCACCTTACACCTACTAAATGTACTGACGCATGAGGCTCTGACATTTCTATACTACTTGCAGTTACTATATTCCCAAATCTACTCAATTTTGAGGGTCGTTTTATCCAGGTTTTCTTAGACTGGCTCCAAAACTTACATTTTAATAGCAGGCAGTGATGCTTGCCACAATACATCCTTCAAAGACAGAATAACAGAGTAGAATTCCCACCTCCAATCCCCTCTTATCTTTATCACCTGATTGCTTTATTTGAATGGGGTCCTATCATTTTTTGAAGATATTGTTGTCAAAGGCCTTCATCATGAGTGGCCTCATAAGGAGGGGATAAAATCACTACACTAGCACTAAGGTGTTCAGAATTTATCAGGGGAAACTATTACCACACATAGTTGAATTAAACAGGCCAATGGGATTGAGGGCCTTAATCTGTAAACAATGCTGTGACATTTCAGACAATTCCTTGGAGTGGTCTCTGCTTTCCTACTCTTTTCTCCAGTTTGAAACGCAGTCCACAACCATCCTCGGCCTCTCTCAGTTTGTGTCACCCACTTGTGTGGGTCCAGATCCATTTCTTCAGGATTCTACTTTCATTGAAAACTACCTCAGTATGTCTATGGACAGTAGTGATATCATCCTTGAGCACTGAAGAGAGTGTAAGGCAGCACTGAAAATGGATGGGAATGCCCATTGGTTTGTAGCAGAGTCCTAACATGATATAAATTTGACAAGTGAAAGAATCAAGATTTATCATATTGGTCCCTGAGTCAACCTGGTATCAATTCCTGCTTGATCATTTTAATCCGGTGACACACCCCGGACAATCTAGCACTCAGGCAGATGACTTGGAGCTCTCAAATCCCTGCTAAAGGACACTATGGGAAATGAACAAAAATCTACTTGGTGCACTATCTCCACAAGAATTGTTCTGAAACAAATTGCAAAGGGTTGCGGGGAGGGGGGAAATGAGGGTGCCAGACCCGAGAGGAATTTTGCCTGCCATCTACAAGGATGACCCAATGTTTTGGGCTGCACAGCCAACACCGCTCTTCTCCACCATCTAGCAGCTTAAATGCACCTTCCCTCCCTCTTGGCAAGGCTCGATTCTGGCACCAATCTTCAAAGGGAGAGACAAGCGGGTTCCTGGGAACTATTGCTTGGTAGCACTAATCAAAAACAACACCAATATTTCGCTGGGGTGTTACTGGAGGAGCTACAGCAGTGGACTGAGGCCAATGACATAATTCGGCCAAACCAAACTGGCTTCACCAAGAACACAGTGGCCTCAGTCAACACCATGACACTCTCCCTCTTAATGGGCAAAGACCCACAGCCTCCCAGTCTACCTGGGCTTCATCGGCTAAAAGGCTGCATTTGATAGGATTGACCAGAGGAAGCTGTGGCGGAAATTAGCCAACCTAAACATCCCGGCCAGCCTGTTCAGGGCCCTTGAACTCTTGCACACAGAAACATGGGTCAGAATAAAAATTGGAGATGGCTCTCTATTATCCAGGGGATTCAAAACCATGCAAGGCCTTAGGTAGGGCTATGTCCTTGCCCCTGCACTATTTAACTTATTCCTTTCAGATTTTAATCCGATTTTTAATGCAGTTAACTCTCATCCACCCAAACTAGGGGGCTTTCAGCTTTTGCATCTGCTATATGCGGATGATCTTGTCTTGATTAGCAGAACCAAGGTCGGCTTTCAGTGTCTTCTTGATGCAACCTTGGCCTATTCCTCAAGGAATGGACTGACAATTAATAGACAGAAAGCAAAAATCTTAGCAGTCCAAGGCTCAAGAACTCAAATGCCCATGTGGTTTCTGGACCAAGAAAAGTTAGGGTTGGCAAAAAGCTTTAAGTACCTTGGAGTCTACTTCAACCAGAATGGGAAGTACAGTGAACAGCTTGAAGAAATTGGGAAGAAGATTAATGCACTGGCTTTCAGCCTTAGGTTAGTCTATAGAAACTGAAAGGGCCATTGCTCATGCTGATTCTGTAGGTGGCTCAAGCAAAGGTTCTTCCTACCCTGACCTATGAAAGCGAGGCTCTTATGGGGCGGGACAGTGCAACACTGGATAAAGTGTTATTAAAAGTGTATAGGTTAACTTTCCAGTTGCCCTCTTACTCATTGCCTGCCCAGGTTAGGCTGGAGTTTGGGATCATTACACAGTCACTTGCAAGGATGGTGGCCTTTACGGTGTGCTGCCACAAACTCAAATTGTCAAACGAGGGCTCCCTGGGGCATTTATCTTTGGTCTGATGTAGAGATTTAGAAGCAAGGCATAGTTCCCCGGCAAGGACTTATCTGCAACAGGTCTTGAGTACTCTTGGCTTAACCAGTGCTTGGGATTTAACCATTAGCCATCTGGAGTTAAAAAGTGGTTACATCAAGCACACAGATGCTGTCATTGCTTGAGGATAAGGATTGTCTTTCTCGATGCAGCTGGATGACTCTCCAAGGTTACATCAGGCTAAAATCCCAGGGCTACCTTAGTGAGCCCTAGAGCGAGTGGACCAAGATACAGTTCCTGAAACATAGGCTGGGGGTACTACCGATCCCAAGACACTATCCCATATGGATTAGACAGTAAGTATAAGATAACTGCCAGCTACGTGACCAGGGCCAGGAAGATATCATTCACATCCTCTGCCTGTGCACCAGGTTAATGGAGGACCAGCGACAGCTCCTACAATCAACATGGAACGAGCGCGGCATAAGGTCCTGCAGGGAGACAGTGATGGCCTGCTTTGGACCAATGGATATTAGGTTGAACTGTACAATGGTGCAATTCTTCCAGAGTGTTAGAAAAAAGATTGAAATCAGGGCTCCAGCTGTTGCATGGGAGGGAGGTGACTAGCCAAAAACCAGTTTAAAACCAAGTTAGGAAAATCTTAAAGCACGACTTCTTCATAAGTCCTCCCAACCCCGCATCTCTCAAGTCCAGGGGGCCTAGCACCCAATTAGGTTGATGACATAATCCTTAACGCCACTGCTTGCTTACCCCAGTGGCTTTACCTTATACCTCCTTCTACTGGCACATGGGCTTGATTGGCGGAAATAACCTTGGGCATTTAATTCTCTGCTCCCATGGCTGCTGCCCTTAACCCTTGCCCTTTAGTCAGTATCTGTAGGAAGGCACATGTGGCACAAGTAGAAAAAGCACTTAATTTATTGAACCTGCTGCATCCGCACTTTATACCTATAACATCCACTGTACTACTCTTATCCTGTCCTTGGATGCCGCACCTAACATTCGTTGCCTTATTTATCACCTACATATGAACATTTTAGGTAGAAAAGCCCCAAAGGCACCTTTATTGCAGTACTTGCACATTACCGCTACAAATGCCACTGCACTTTATCTTCTGCTCTTGCACTTTCTGGTCACATTGACTGTAACAACAGACTTTTTAAGTACGTTTTCAGCCCTAGGGAAGCACGGGTACACTTGGAAACAGGCCACATTTTGGGGGAGACAATGTTATCGACTATTTTCCGCCACCGATTCACCTAATTTAAAGCCTAGGGGCCAATTTTAAACAATTTTAAGCTATAGGGCAGAAAGTGAGTCTTCTTTGCATAATCTTTAAAACATTTTGACTTACATGGGTTCTCTGCTTCTTCAGCGAAGATGACCATGCTTTTAATGATAATGATTTTTTATGTGCGTTTTATGAATTTTACTAATGTTTTACTGTGTTTGGCATTGCAATGGTTTTTAATGAATCACGCAATAAAGACTTTATTATTTATTACATATTATTAATATCAACAACATACAGAAGAAAGGATGGGCCTGCTCAAGTACATTTGTGCCTATAGACTCAAGTTTCCCCAAAAAATAGAATATGTTTTAGATTATCTGATTCCCTGGTACAGAGTGTTCATTCTCACACTGAGAGTACTAATAAATGCAGACCTACAGTCTTACCTTGTGTTCCTGAACTCAGAGCGAATGTAAGGATTCCGGGTATCATATGTGAAGTGGCATTTTCCATCGCATTCCACTGGCAAGGAAGCAATGATTGATGCTTTAATGAGCAACATACTGCCCCCTGGTGTTGACCACACAGATTTGCCTTGCTATAAAGACCTGTCTAAAAGAGACATAATGAGGAGTAATTTGACATTGCATATATGGAAGGAGTACCTCTCTCAGATATATATGTCAGTCCAATTTCCAATATAACAGCAAAAAATAACATCTTGTAAACCAAGTAAAGTATTTTGGACACCACTCTTTTAGAGACTTCAATTCAATGAAAAGACACTATATATTGGTGTGATGTGATCAGTTCTTCCTGAGGCCTAGTATCGTTTTGACAAATGTGCTCTCTGGTGATTGCATATTAAGTATGCGGTAGTCTGGCAATAATACACAATAAAATGTGCATTCCAATGGATGTGTACTAAGAGTGCGGTAGTCTGGTAAAAATACACAATTAAATGTGGACTGTGGTGGTTGCACATTAAGAACACAGTAGTCTGGCAATAATACACAATAAAATGTGCACTCTGGGGATTTCACATTAAGGACATGGTAGGCTAGTAATCACTGCTGGAAAGTAGGGGGATTGAACTGGATCCCGGTTCCAGCAGCTATTTCTGATCCAGATCTGGCATTAGGCAGATCCAAGGAAACATCTTAATATGTCCTGGTGTCATTTTACGACACAGGACATTATTCAGCAGCATCTGCATATTGTCTGCATTCTGTTCAGTTCAGCAAACTGCAGGCAGCAAGGGTGTTTTCTTTTAATAGTGCCAGCAGGGCCCAAAATAAAGGGCTAATTTAAAGAGCCACCAGCCCTTCTTTTGCTTGAGTGTCACCCTTGCGGGAAGCCATCTGGAGCCTTACACTTAAATGCCAATGCAGTGGAAGGAAACAAAAAGCACATAGCTTATCACTTCACCAGTACTTTAGAGAAACTATGACTTGGAGGCAGGTTTTTGACTTTTTTGACTTTGTTCAACCGCCCCATGTAAGAGATGGGCATGCAGTATAAGAATGCAAGATTTGTCTGTGTGTATGAGTAATTACACTAATAATTATTTAAATGCCACCTACTATTTATTTTATTCTTTTATAGCACTACTTATCCCAGTGTTGGGCATTAGAACGCTTTACGACACACACAGACGCACAATAAATCATACCAGTACGTACATCAATGTGCTGGAAATGTTACATAAAACAATGAGGATTATAAAGTGTAGGAGTCACATATCATCCATACTTGTAGACATGTTAAGAGCGAATAGTCGGGAGAAACACAAAGTCAGGATATAAAAGATTAAGCAGTTATTGTGGTTGTCTGTGCTAACAATACTTTATTACTTCCCAAAGGACCCTTCTTTGCAATCATATAATAAATGCAGACCTAGAAAATAACAATAAAGATCTAAACCCATGACTTACTGTTTGCATGCAGCTCCTTGATGCCGGTAACTAGATCATTGTGCTATATTAGAAGGTTTGTAATTTAGGAACTGGAAATAATAAAATGATCTTCTTGTCGAAAAGCAACAGCCCACTTACCTCTCTAAATAAAATACAGATCTGTGATCTGCATGTTACACAATAAGCTTTGCATCAAGCACATTAAACCTTTATGCTACTTCATGAGTCGAAACTATGACTGGACAAAACACAGAACTCTCTCAAAACTGTGTTTACCACTAGAGTTAACTGTCAGGCTCTGCCTTTCAAACTCAGACCCTTGTGATGTCACCCCCTTTTCTCTGCTACACTTTGCATAGTTTAGTACATGCAAAGTAATGCAAGGCAGTGCACAGCACTGCCTTGAATTACCTTGTGTTGGGAAGGCTTACCATGGGTGGAGCATGGGCATTCCCATGCATCCATCCATGGATTTTGGCGCATTCCCAGATTTACAGGAGCCTGTAAACCTGGGAATGCGTCAAAATCGTACGCCTTCCCCAGTGAGGCGTAATGAGGAGAAATATGTTTATTTTGCCTCGCTGCTTCCTCTTTTTATGTGTGCTGCTTTCCCTGTGCAAGTCATATGGAGGATGAAGAAAGGTCAACTTAGAATTCAAACTACATCTCATTGGCAGGTAAAACATTGCTTTACATTGCCTAATTTAACATCATATTATTTACCATGTGACAATTGATTTTCCATTTGAAAATGAATCGTTCTACTAGAGGATGCTGATTGAACCAGGAATCTGAGTGCCAGAACACCATTTGCGGCTCTTCTAGAATAAGTATCCTAATTAACGAGAACAGGAGAGTGAGTACTATGTTCATTCCGTCACATAAGCATACTTGTTTGACTGTTTCCTGCACTGTTCATGTAATGAAGGTTCAGACATGAGAAAGATAAAAAATTCTTGACCAGGGTGCTTGGTATCTTGTGCTATGTACAGCTATAGTAACTAGTGGAGACGTAATGGGGTCTGAAACTGAACCAGAAGTCAAAGACAGGAGTTCAGATGGTCAAAACTGATGGTGGTGGTGTGTTTTCTCAATTATGATGATTTTTTATGGAGTCTAGATCACAAATCAAATTGTCTCCTAGCGATTAAATATTGAACTGTTGTGTTTTTGCTGTGGTGCTCAGTTCACCAACCACAGAAGGATGAAAGGCTGATTTGCCCCAGTTGGCAGCCAAGTCTGCCACCTAGAGTGGATCAGTTTTTGGAACTGTCTCACCAGCTAGTGAAGTTGTTTTTGTTCTTCTAGACTATGTAATATATCTCGTCAATGAGAATAGGCATATGGCAATATTTATTGTGCTCCCAATAGCCAGGGGCGGCTCCTCAGTTAAGGTGGAGGAGCGTCGCGAACCAGGCGCGGCCACTGCAGTAAGAGCGGTGAGCCGGTGGGGCCGGCTAGGGGGGGGATTTCAAGAGACGACCACAAGGGGAAATTAAATAAAGAATTAATTTGCCCTCGTGGTCGTCTCCCGAAATCCCCCCCAGCTGGCCCACCGCTCTTACCTGCAGCGGCCGCGGCTGGTCGCCCCACTAAGTGCTAAAAGAAAAAGAAAATGATAATAACGCAACGTTAAGCTTATTATCATTTTCTTCTTCAGTAAGGAGCCAGCCAGGTTGGGGCTGGGCAGGGCTGGGCTTGTTACAGCCTGGAAGAGGGAGGAGAAGTGGTTCCTGCTGCATCTTAAGTGCGCATGACAGTTTGACCGGCCGTCTTGGGCCGGCCAAACCATCATGCGCACTTTGCATGTTCTTTACACATTGTATTGTACAGCCTGGGTGGAGAACTTGCCCAGCCTCCCAGTCCCCATGTGAGTGCCGAACCACGGCGCTCAGACCAATCACAACGCTGATGTAATGCAGGGCTGTGATTGGCTAGGGGAGTCTGGGAGCCTGAGTGCTTCCTGTTCCTGCGTCGGAGGGGAGGTGGCGGCTGGTGACCGGCGACGACAAGGTAGTCTTTATTTTTTCTTCTAACCCCCCCTCAAATCCCCTGCCACTGTTCCCAATAAGCCTCCACTGTCAATAAGTCAATAAAAAATGTCATTCTGCAGTACAAAAGAACCCGAAATATGAAAATGAAGCATGATGTTAATGTTTCGTTAAAGTTATGTAACATTACATTAATGACAAACCTATCACTTGAACAGCTTTCTGAGAGCAACGTACTGCCACTTGTAAAGTTCACCATTACAGAAACAGCTCTTGGACAGACAGTGTTCTACTCTATTAGGGATTCCCAATTCATATTTTTTTTTCTATGAGTGCGATACTTGCAGCTTTATTGAATGAAAGCCACGATGTCTTCATAAACTACATAAATCTTGATTTATTTCTTCTTTAGACAAAATAATTCATTTGTTATACCCGTTTTGCAGATAGAGTTTTTCTCTTTACAGCCAACATGTGTTTCACGGACCGAAAGAGCTTTCAGAAGTCTGTAGCACTAGCAAACACATAGCGTCACTCAAATATAGGTAGCCCAGTTTTGTAGCAGATGTCAAAGTCAGGCTATTTCAATGCATGGGCCACAACTGAGGTCATCTTTGGCACTTCCAACTTGGGGACATCGTTCATAAACCCAGTGGACAAGGGTGTGACTAATTGGGTTTCAAAAAGGGAGTGTGACAGGGTGTCCCTAATTAGCTTCCCAGATCTCCTGGGTCATAGGGTCTTTCTTGGACTTGTGCGGTAAGGGGCAGATAGAGAGCATTTGTTGCCCAATGCATTCCCAGATGTGATCCAAGACAACACCTCTAACCCAGAATCTGTCCTCTACTGGTCTCTTCACTAGGAAGCACACTGCTGCCATGAGCAGCACTCTCTTCACCCACAGCTGTCAGGTATGAGGTCCTCACATAGACTTTCATAGGTTAGCCTCATGGGCTACAGAATGCTCAGACTGTGGTCTGGAAAGTGACTTACAGAGTTTGGGCTAGCAGATTTGTGACTAATCATTCAGGGGATCCGGTACTACTCTGATACCACATGCAAGTTAGCAGGGTGCATAAGGAAACAGCCAATGAAAGGCCAATATTCCTGAGTCCATCAAAGCACTAGAGCACGGCTACACAGAGTCATGGTAGCCAAACATTTTGGAGGCATACTACTAATTGCCTTTCAGCATCTGTTAACTAGAGATTACCAAAACCGAGGGGAGATGTAGTATAATTAGATATGTGTATAACTTCACAAGACACTTTCTGAGTGAGCCCTGGATTTCATATAGGAACCTTGAGTGCGGTGGATAGTTTAAAGAGTAATACCATTAAAAGTTAGTGATTTTAGAGGAAAATATTTTTTTTTTTATTGGAAATGTGGTTACAGGTTGAGGGGGGTGAAACCCTACTCAAGCAGCAACAACAATCTCTGTCAGGGTGAAACACAAATCAACTTCAAATTAACTTGTGCTCAACCCTCTGGTAGCTTGGCACAAAAACAGTCAGACTTAACTTATAAGCAATGTGTAAAGTATTTATGAAGTCCTTCAAACAGTAATAAAGTGAAAACACAACACAATAAAAATCCCAAACCAATTTAGAAAAACTGAATAAAATGTAATTATACAAAAACAAAGAGGCAACAGCAACAGTACAACAGATACAATAGTCTTTAAGTCCAAAGAACCAAGGAAGTCTAAATTTCGTTTATAGATGAATTCTATATTCTTCTTCCAATAAGTAGCATAAAACACAGCAAGACAGCCAACGCATTTCGCTCTTGTATCAGAGGCTTCATCGGGGCTTTTATATAGTCAATAGAATCCAAAGGATAGCCAATCAATTCATTGGTGTTGACTCAGTAAGGGTCAGTTGGAATCTGCATGTCTTACTAAATCCTTCCACAATGTTTGGTGTTCTGCGGGTCACATGATAAGTTTAACTAAGTTCTGTCGGTCAAACAGCACAAAGCAGCACTCGTGGTTATCTGGCCGGGCAAGATCAGGTGAAAGTCATAATTTTAGGCCGACTGTAATGGAGCATGTGCTGGATACAGGGACCAGGTTAGTTCCCCTGAAACAGTTACCTTCAAAGTCCAGTGCAAAGAGCTCCATTCACGGTGGAAGGTGCCGCGAGGAGTAGGGAGAGCGTGTGGATGATCGCCGATGTAGTGCAAAGATCTTGTCAGGCATTGCGGGTGGTAGATGCTGGAGCTTTGCGTTGATGGTCACCGCGAGCTGTTGATGCTGTAGCACGAAGTTATATCTCGCGCTGCCAGGCATCATTAGTGGTCACTTGTTGCGAGCTACTTACCTGGACTCCAGGTGGTTCTGATGGGGTGACGATAGTCCCCAAATCTCCCCGAGGACTGACTGTAGTAGTAATTTTAGAGTGACTCTGCACCAACAGTAGGGGGTTGGGATAGAGAGAGAAAGAATACAGGGTGCTCCTATGGATCTGGTCTGCGGCACTAGGCTCAGTAAGGACTGCTGTCTGAAGTTTCCAACAGCTCAAGGCGTCAGGAATTTAGGGTTTTGTGAATGACAATACCTGTAATGGTCAGACACATATTACCTCTTGAAAAAAGGAAAGGGACCCTTTGTGCTCCAAAGGACTAGGGTTCAATCTAGAAAAATAACAATATATCCTTTGGTTGGCAAATACTGAGAGAACTCTTACTCATTCACTCACCTAAATCACACACATTCAATCATGGGGATACAGTACCAATTGAAAAAGCAGTGTGCCAGTACACAAGAAAAATATTAGAAATGTTATGTATCAATTTATTAAAAGCATATAAAACAATTGTAGCAAATTAAATAATAGTTAATCATACATAGTATATTTATGTTCAAAATCAAAAAACATCACACTATAAATAAACAAATGAACAGACTCAATAACAAAGACAATTAGACGAGAGTATTAAAAAGACACTACACTTTGTCATAAAGGGACCATATCCGTATGAGGTAACGTTGGGGCTGGACCCTGATGTACAAAAGACAATTAATATCTAGTGTGGCAGCCCACTATGCGGATTATGGTTCTATTGCGTCAACGCGTTTCGATGGTATTATCTTGATTTAAACCATCTTTATCAAGACCAAAGATATTACTCTCTGATGATATCTTAAAAAGTAGCTTGACCAAAGTGCAGAAGTCACTTCTGTCCTGAAACTCCTTGTCGGGGAATATAAAATGCTTCTCCCAACACCAGCAAATATTTTTTTTAAAACCTTGTATAAGGATCAATACGAAATGCAGATTTGAACAACAGCTAGCCTCACTGTCCTTCTTTCATTGCGGAATCTCCAGCACCATTAGGGGATAACCTCCAATGTTGCTATAATGCTGCCTACTTAGGCCTGATTGATATATCACAGGGTTCCTATATGCCATTCATTTGATAGGGTCTTAAATCCTTTAGTATGGCAGCACCACTCTGCATCCGTCCGCTGTTGTTTCTTGTGTACTGGCACACTGCTTTTTCAATTGGTACTGTATCCCCCATGATTGAATGTGTGTGATTTAGGTGAGTGAATGTGTAAGAGTTCTCTCAGTATTTGCCAACCAAAGGATATATTGTTATTTTTCCAGACACATATTACCAACAGGATACAGAATACAGGGTTATCATGTATTCACTTTATGAGACCTGGCATCTTCAGTGTGTTTTTCCCCTGTCTTTTTTGCTTCTGGCCTCCTGTTTTGACTGTGTGCTGCATTTCATTTTTGCTGGTTTTAGAGCTCTGGGCACTTTACCACTGTGGATCAGTGCTCAAATGCAAACACTCCCTGTGTACATTGTGATTATGATTGGTGATCCATGATTGGCATATTTGATTTACTGGTAAGTCCCTAGTAAAGTGCACTGTGTGTGCCCAGGGCCTGTAAATCAAATGCTACTAGTGGGCCTGCAGCACTGATTGTGCCACCCACATGAGAAGCCCAGCAACCATATCTCAAACCTGCCACTGCAGTGTCTGTGAGTGCAGTTTTTAAACTGCCATGTCGACCTGGCAAGTGCACCCACTTGCCAGGCCCAAACCTTCCCTTTTACTACATGTAAGGCACCCCTGAGTTAGGCCCAAGGTAGCCCCGTGGGCAGGGTGCAGTGTATGAGAAAGGTAGGACATGTACTGACTTGTTGGACATGTCCTGATAGTAAAATGCTGCTACTTTCACTTTTTCACTATTGCTAGGGCTAACTCTCCCATAGGTTACCATTGGAGCTGTCTTGTAACATCTTACATGTAACTTCCAATTTGGAAAAGAGAGAGATTTGGAGTTTGGGCTCCCTGAGCTCAGAATTTAAAAATACATATTTTAGTGAAGATGGTTTTTAAATTGGGTGTTTGAAAAGGCCACGCTTAGAAAGTGGGCATTTTCTTGTTTTACCATCCTGTGCCTCTGCCTGCCTGTGGAATCCACGTTTGGTTTAGGCTGACAGTTGGGCTGGCTGTGCATTCACTCTAGACAGTCACACAAAATGAGCTGAGGTGTGTCCTGCTTGCCCATTACCAGGCTCACGGGCCTTCCTAAGCTAGAGTGGTGAGAGGAGTTGTCACTGACACCTGAATAGGGCTGTGGCTGGGGTATAAGTATTGGACCTGTAACCCCAGACTTTTAGAACACTTTTGGACTGAGGACTCTGCCAAGAAGAAGCGCTGAAGAGTTGTCAGGAGGAGTACCGTCCCTTTGCTGTGTTGCTTTGCTGAGTTGGCCTGCAGTTGCTGCTTCTGTCTGTGAGCAGTTAAAGAACTAGACTTTGCTTTCTGGACTCCAGCTTTCCAAGTTCTACAAGGGCTTGTGTGTGCTTCCCTCCTGTTGGAAGTCTCAGGGCAATCAAAGACTTCACCTGCAGCCCCTGAAATCCTCTGTTGGAAGTTGCGATCTGTCACGTGGTGCCAATTCCAGTTCTGGGTCCTGGGAGGTGGCTTTGCTGCTTCAAGAACTGAAAATCCACACATAGACCCTTCAGCGCCATTTTTCTTACTGCAAACTTGTCATGCGGTTGAAAAACCAACATGTCGCCGCGGCCGAAAAGATGTAGAGCCTGCTCACAGCTGAAAGAACTGCTGCAGCCCGAGTCCCGAGCATCATGTCTCCAACATCCGAGAATCCCACTCTGACTCCAAACAAGGCCCTGCTGTGCGGCTGAAGGAATCAACGCATCACCTGTTCGCGGCTGGAAGAATCAACGCAGCACCTGTTTCGGCACTGCTGCATCGACCCCAGCACATCCGTATTTTCCATGCATCGCACCTGTGCGCCATCTACATCAATGCAGAGCTTCAGTAAGGAACCAAGGCCGTGTGTCCGGAGAAACGGCGCATCACCTGCCCGCACAGTAAGAAACCGATGCATCACCTCCTCTCACAGTAAGGAACCGACGCATCACATTCCCTGAATGTAAGGAACTGACGCATTGCTTTGCTTTCTGGTGCCTCACCTCCCTTGTGCCTGTTTTCGTCTTGTGATTTTGACGCATCCCAGGTACTTTGTGCTAAAAGTGACACATCTATAGTTCTCTATGGACTGAACTGTGTTAAACCTTTTTAAAGTGATATCTTGATCTGTGTATGTTGGATTTTTGTCATTTTGGTCTTGTTTGGTTGAGATAAAGATTGGTTATTTTTCTGAACTGGTGTGCTGTCCATTTGTAGTGTTTTCACTGTGTGACTGTGTGTTTATGTACAAATGCTTAACACATTGCCTCTGAGATAAGCCTGACTGCTCGTGCCATGCTACCAAGGGTGTGAGCACGGATTATCTTAGCCGTGTAACCCCCTAACCCTGACTAGAAGGAAGAGTTCCTACTTGAACAGGGTGCTAGCCACTGCCAACTAGAGACTCCCATTTCTAACACACTTCAAACAATTTGCATACCATAAATCACAAGGGGAATAACAGTTCTCTTCCTGAACAACTACTATAACATATTGCACCATACAATGCTTTAAGTGATAATTATGATTCCCATCATCACATTATGTAGAAAGAGTTTAATAGTCTATGTGCAGGAGGCACCAGTATGCAGCGTTCAACACAGTAGTTCCATTGCTAAGCAGAGTTCAATACAATAGTTCCATTGCTATGAGTTCAATGCAATTGTCCCGCAAGAAATAGTAGCTGTCCTTTTTAGCGCAATCTGTATTGCTTTTCTGCAGTTTTTGGTATTGAGGAAATTAACTGTCCCTTGTTTATTAAGAATGCAAGAAAGCGCGCTTTGCCTTGCTTCTGCTGCAGCAAGAGCTTGATGCGTGACTCACACTGAGTTTGAATACCTATGATTGATTCCTTTTTCTCCTTCTGTGGTCTTTTACAGGAAACGTCGGAGCCCTGGAATGCAGACCATGCGCAGTGGAGAGAAGAACTGAAGCTCGGGACGAGAATCGCCGAGTCTCTGGAGCAGGTAAGTTATGAATATCCAACAAGGCTAAGCATGGGTTTCATTTCAGGAGCGGTTTAAATAGCCGCTTGATGAGCAGGTGTTGCCGGCACGCTTAGCTTGGTAACGGTTTCCCAGCAGGTTCCCCGCCACGCACATGGAGTGAACTGAGGCAGTTTGCACGTGCCGTTAGTGCACATTGTTTTCACACAAGTTCTCCACTTCCATCAGGGAAAAGGGTATGCCTGTAATTTGTCAGCAATACCTTTCCCATTTCAGAACCTACTACTACCACCAGGGAATAGTGCATATATTATTAGTAGTACAATGGAGCAATTACCTTCCACTGCCACCAGGGAACAGTGAAGCATATCATGACACACAATGGAGGGATACAAGAGAGTACATTATCACGATACTATCACAACGAGAGGGGGCACTACTAAACTGATGATTACCATGAGTGCGCAGTAGCGTGAGCCACTTTTGAGGTCACGTGATCCATGACATCACTGTGGCATGAAGAATCAGGCTTGCCGGAACTTCGCGTTAGCAAGCCGTGTGGGTGGCAAGATCTTGGCCAGACAGGCCCATTCACGTTTGTGAAGAGCCCAAAACTTTAGGATTACTCCCTTTCTTGGGAGAGGAGTTCCACTGAGGCCACAGAAAGGGTCCAGGACCTGAGGGAACCTCTTGGGGGTCAGGAACTCACTCCAGCATAGGCCAGCAGGGCTCTGGAAGGTCCAGTTGCAGGTCCACGCAACAGTCAGCTGAGCAGTTGCAGGGAGCCTCTGGAGCTTGTTATTTCTGTATAGCTCAAAAAGGAGGTCAATGTGCTGACCCTTGGAGTCACTTCAGTTTGGGATGAAGGGTGCAGGTCCAATCTTCCTTCTCAAGCAGGGCAGCAGGTAAAGTGCAGCAGAGTAGCAGGGCCGCAGAGTGGCAGTCCTTCTGCCAGCAAAGAAGCACAGTTCTTCTTCAGAAGCATCCACAGGTTCAGGAGTATACTGAAGAGTTGGGACTGAGGGTCCAATATTTATATTTGGTGCCCACTTTGAAGTAGGAGATGATTCTTGAGGTTTCACTTTGAGGTCCTTGAAGTTTCCTGCCTCCCCTCCCTGGCTCCAAGCTAACTGCATGAGCACTGCAGTGCTGATAGTTCCTTCGTGTGAAGGCAGGGCACAGCCTATTCAGTTGCAAGTGCGGCTTTGCCCAGCCGCCCCCCCCCCCAATCCTGCAAGTTGCTGGCTATCCAGGCACACATATTCCCTCTTTTGTGTGGCTATCTGGGAGAAATACACAAAGTCCAACTGCCAACTACACCCAGTCATGTGACCCAGGAGCATGCTGCAGGCACCAAATGGTTAGGGCAGGGAAACCCCAACTTTCTAAATGCGACATTGTCAATATTGTAACTTTACAGAAGACTCTTAATTACAATTTCTCAGGCACCAAGCATAGATCCTGATTATGAGTTTCGCGAACCTTGGACCGCCAAACTCACGTTGGCCAGGCTGTGGTAGTCTGGCCACCACCACATCGGTGGTCTGACCGCCGTATTACAACTTTGGCGGTCAGACCGCCGTTGGACCACCGCCTGGCGGTGACACAGCGGTCAGGGGCTAACAATATGTTGGAGGTGCCGCAGCGGCACCGCCATGCATATTACGAGTTTACTGAGCGCCAGCGGTCTCATGGAGGTTCTTACTCCATGAAACTGTTGGTGGTCAGGAAACAAGGGGGGCCCTGTACCCCATGCATGTTGGTGATGCAGGGGGGCACATGTTGTGCCCCCCTGCGTGCATGCACCCCCAGTTCCAGCACGGCATGGACTACCCAGTCCATGCCATGCTGGAACGCAGTGTGACGGTCCTGCAGCTATGCAGCATTAGGGCTCACATTTGGGCCTTTTTACTGCACTGCCATGGGACCGCCATGCCGCCGGCCTGCCAAACCATTATTTCACTCGTAATCTGGTGGGCAGGCAGTGGCCCTGTTTGGCGGTATGAGAGCGGGTTGGTGCGGTGGCGGTCCGCTCCCACACCTCCAAATTCGTAATTGGGCCCATATGGGTTAACCTGTTCCCAATCAAAAGTTCGCACTTGTGAAATGTAATAAGTTAACCAAATGTTATCCTAAGGGAGCGGTAGGCCTCACAGTAGTGAAAAACGAATTTAGGAGTTTTTTACTACCAGGACATGTAAAACTTATAAAATGCATGCCCCACTTTTTAAATACGCTGCACCCTGCTCTCTGGGATGTGTAGGGCCTACCCTAGGGACGCCTTATATGTATTAAGAAGTGAGGTTTGGGCACACACAGGATGCAATAGCATGCCTGGGACATGTTTAAAGGGCTACTTAAGTGGGTGGCACAATAAGTGCTGCAGGCCTACTAGTAGCCTGTAATTTACAGGCCTTGGGTACATCATGTTTATAGGAGAAAGTTCAAGCACTTTAGCACTGGTTAGGAGTGGTAAAGTGTGCAGAGTCCTAAAGCCAGCAAAAACGAGGTCAGCAAAAAAAGGAGGTTGGAAGGCAAAAAGTTAGAGGAACACCACACCAAGGATGTCAGGTCCATCAGGGTGTAAGTGAGATACCTGTCTCTAGGAGTAGGTACTTACTTCAAAAGAATAAGGATAAGACGGTAAAGGGAATGTTCCTTCTTACATTTTATAAGGCATCGTTGTTTCCTTTCTTTTCTACTGAATATAATATCCAGATTGTCCTATAATTCAAAGATGTCCCACTGATAGAAATGATAGTATTAGAGTTTGACTCCTGCTCTTCTTATCTGTGTGTTATAGTCTACAGAACAATGTTGTATAGATAAAAATGAAATACACATTACCTACCTTTCCAATTAGCTTTGCCCTAATCCCTTCTTTGCCTTCTTTTGCCTCAGTGAATACTCCACCGGCCTTCAAGAGGAGAGCATGTAAAAATGAAAGCCGTTCCTGAAAGCACTGTTACGAGTGAGGATGGGAGTGGGGAGCAATCTTCCTCAGAATCCAAAGACTTCATCACCAGTCGGACTGAAAGCACGCTGTTCAGTTACTCGAGGAGTGAATCTCTTTGGACCAATACTCCCAGAAGTGCTTGGGACACTTATCAGAAGCCCATCATTATTATGTCAATTGGAGGAGCCTTCTTTCTCTTGGGAGTGATCCTTACAACTATGTACTTTGTATGGAAAAAAGATGCAAAAATCTCTAAGCAAATTGGACCAGCAGCTCTGTCTATAGGTCTTATGATTCTGGTAATTGGCTTGGTTTGGGTCCCCATCATTAGGAAGAAGAGAAAACGCAGGTCAGCTTCCAGGCTATTTAACCATCACAGATCCTTCTTTAATTTCTGAACGTGGAGAGTACTGTACAAGTGCATACCTGTACACAGGTAATAAATAATACAACTCTCCCATGCGGAACAGGCAACGTTTAATTGATTTGCATTGGCAGCAAATAATCTATGCCATCACATGAGATCTCATGAAAGTTTGTGATCTCTTTCAAATAATACCTTTTTTCACATTAACCTCTTCAGTCAAAGGAAGTTGTTCCCAAGAAATCGATGAAAAGTGCCCAGTACTAAGTATCTGATGAGGACTCAGCGTGCTGAGCTTGGCTGTCCACTGCTTCTACTTTCTGTCCACGTATTGGGCTTCGCCCACAGTAGAAACCGAGGAGCAGCTTATAAGGACACAATATGATACTGTGGTGTTGGACATCATAAATGTTTCCATAGTATTGACATTAGTATGTGATATATGGGTAAATGAATGTTATTCAGCTGCAAAAAAAACAAGCAAAGGAAAAGAGTTGTCCTACATACGTCCATATATCACATTACTCATTGGAATGGCTGTATACGACAAGAGGTAGATTCATTAATATCTTTGTACAAATATTTTGTTCTGGAATGTACACTTTGTTATCAAATCACTGAAAAGAGAGCTTGAGAATTCTTTTTCACAAGTAAACAGAGAAAACTGAGCTGAGGACCAATAATTATCTATCTATTATAGAACTTATTTTGTCAATACCTGGGTAAATATTGGCAAGGTCCTTTTGTTGGAGGACATGTGGTAGAATGGAAGCCACAAGCTGAGACTGTGAAGCCATTTGAAAAGAACAGGGTAAACCAATATTCCTTTACGAGGACTACTTCACATTCATTGACTCCAAAAGAAACTTTCAAGTCACGTATTTTAAAAGGAAACGTAGAATACAGGAATAATTTTATTTATTTATATTTCAAGTATAAATATGGTCCTTGATGAAATGAGCAGAACGTCACTGAGCTGTACAATGGTTACTCAATTAATTCTGGGGTAATGAATATTGTAAATTAATTTCTTACATTATAGAAGCCGTTCTTATATCTGTTAAATGATATTTTGATGACATTTTGATGAGGCCATGTAACTTATTTTCTCACAAAGAATTGATTGCCTACGTACAAAGGTAACATTGGTCCACACGTGCATTAAAATTATTTAATATTTAGTATGCTCGGATCCAACGTTGGTAATTACAATAAAAATACATGTAGTGAAATGTCTTATTAAATTTAAGCAACATTGTCAAAGCAAGTTTTGATAAATATATATATATAGTAAAATATCTGAATTTACTGCTTAATCACTCCTGGCTTTGGTGTGGAAGTTTCTGTAGAGTTCTATATTTAAAGTATTGTTGTCTTGGGTACCAAAGTGAGCTTGAACCAGAATAAGATAATATCTAATTGAATCATATGTTAGATTTTAATTCAGTTATTGCTTATTCACATGTTCTAATCTACATTCATGTAGCTGGAACTTTGCAAAAGCTGCCAAAATATCCAGAGCCGAGCATGCGGCATTGTTTTTATAGAAAGACTGCAACAGGTAAACAGGTGCATTCAGCCTTTTCCATAACCACCCATATAAAAAATATTTGATTTTATCAATTATCTCACCAATCTACTTTTACCACTGACAAAACCCAAAAAGGATCAGGTATAGTGTTTCTGTGTGCATATGTTTGGACTGTACTTCACTGTGCCTAAATTTCTATTTTATGCTGGATTTGCAAGAATTAGCAGACAATAATTACTGAGGTATGTATGGGGATCGGTAACCATTAAGAATCAATATTATTTCACAAGTTATGTTGTCCAATTTAATACAAATTTAAACAGCTTATACCACTTCCATATAATTACACAAAACATAATTGGGTTGGCTAAACATTGCTCATATGTAAAATCCAATTTCTATTGAACAATATCAACACATCTTTTTAAATTACATCAACCAATAGAAAGGCATTGGTTTGGGTACATCGGATCATAAGTATCTCATCTTCACTTCAGAGTCCCATTTCTTTACCGAGTACCCAGATATTATCCAGGTTTCCTATTCGACAATGAGCAGTACATTAAGAATGTCTTAATAAACTACACGTACAAATACTTATATCCTTAGTCACTTAAGTGCTGATAACTTTCTTAGCAAGCATATGCGTCTGGGAAATTGTCAACATATTTGCACAGTGTCAGTGGTGATAACTCAAATATAACCAGGGCTTCACATGTGATAAAGTACCACATTGAATTCAACCTGTTACAGGGCAGAGTATGGCATACTACAGTGAGCATGGCTAAAATTGGTTCTGTTACACTAGATGTTGTATGAATCATAATGTCATATTTCAGCTATATATTTAATAATAAATCATTGTTCATACTTTGCTCTTCGAGTAATAAAGCCATTTCCTTAAAATCTAGTTTCACTTTAGAGTTTATTTGTTTACAATATGAGCCACATGTACATTGACTAGTAAAAAACGCTGCTATGCTGCAACTCTGGGCCTGGTTCACAATGAAAAATCATGCAGTTACATCCATAGATGTAATCCTAAGCACAGATGGAAATGTACACCTGAAAAAGTTGCGCCATTTGCAGGTTGCTAGGCATACTGCTGGGAATACCCTGAGGCATATTGCCAGTGCTCCCTTGTCACCAATACTGAACTGAACGTAGTGTACACTGGGGAAATGCAGCCTGAAGCGTGAATTCACATTGTTTTCTTTTGGGTTTTTTTGTTCAATGAATAAGCCCTTTGCCCTGCAGCCCCACAAATCTGGAAGCGCACTGTTTTCTTTCACACCCTAGAATAAGGGTTCCTCCTGTCCTTTTTCTGGAGTAAAACCTCTGACCATTCCTGGGTAGAAAAGGGCATCGGAATTTATGAATGGCAACAAACTCACAAATGTGTGGACGTTCAAAAATTACAAAGCAAACCACTCTTTGTGCCACGCCCTCTCCCCCTTGCCTCTAGGTTATACCTGTAGATGTCTATGCTCTCCTGGCAGAGAATTACAGAGTAGTAAAACCGTTTAGCCTGTAAGGAATCCTTCTATGAATTCCTAGCAGTTGTAAATGGAACTATTTTGGGCCATTAACAAGTCTTATGGCCAGACAGGCTTGGTTAATCAACCCCACTATCTTTACATACATTTAGTTAACTATTTGTATTCTATTTGTCATGGAAATGCACAGCTTTTATAATGTACTTGATACTCAGCGTGTTTCTAAGCATTTGTCATTTGTGCAGGCAAAGGCAATGACCTACCCTAGGGACGCCTTTTATGTATTAAGAAGTGAGATTTTGGCGCACACAGGCTGAAATGGCATGCCTGGGACAAGTTTAAAGGGCTACCTAAATGGGTGGCACAATAAGTGCTGCAGGCCCACTAGTAGCCTTTAATTTACAGGCCCCGGGTACATCTAGTACCTCTTTACTAGGAACTTACATGTAAATGAAATATGCCAATTGGCTGTAAGCCAATGTTACCATGTTTACAAGAGAAATCCCAACTGGCTAGCAGTGGCAAAGTGTGAAGAGACCTAAAGCCAGCAAAAACCAAGTCAGCAAAAACAGGAGGGTGGAAGCGCAAAAAGTTAGAGGAACACCTCACCAAGGATGTCAGGTCCATCAGGACGCAAGTGAGATACCTGTCTCTATGAGTAAGGCCTCACTTCAAAAGAATAAGGATAAGATGGTAAAGGGAATGTTCCTTCTTGCATATTATAAGCATTGTTGTTTCCATTCTTTTCTACTGAATATAATATCCAGATTATTTGCTATTGCTGTCCTGTAACTGCACAGCTATTTTTGTAGCTACCAAGTGGCCCGTTGTTCATATAGTCTCCTCAGGCAGGCTTCTGTTTTTTAGCCAGCAGTATTCTGCATGGCAGTGATTGTAGATATATGCTTACAATTGGAAAGGTGAAATTACAAATCCAAATTGCTGTTGGCCATTATGCCAGAATTTGCTCAAGCTGATCCTCATGAAATGGGGCAAGTCATGAGCTATGACTTTGGATAATACGTTCTGGAAATCATGTTGTATTCATGTGAAGTATCATATCAGACAGAGATTGTTCTATAATTCAAAGATGTCCCACTGATAGAAATTATAGTATTAGAGTTTGACTCATGAAGGTCATCTTATCTGTATGTTATAGTCTACGGAGCAATGTTGTATAGATAAAAATGAAATACGCAGCTTTTAGAATGTACTTAATACTCAGCGTGTTTCTAAGCATTTGTCATTTTTGCAGGCAAAGGCAGTGATTTGATTTGCATTGTTTCATTTTGCTCCAGTGAAGAAGTGGGGGCCTATTCTTAGTCCCAAAATTGTAGTAAATGTACTCCAGCTCAAACCTGGATGAAGTTCAGCACTACGCATGGCCAACCACTGGTCCTGAGACACCTTTCCATAGAGTGGAGGTAGGTACTTAAAATAGAACCCTTTAGGAAATAATGTTGAAAAAATTCATTCATTTAAAAATTTAAAAAAATATGTTTAAATGTAGTTTCATGTTAAGAAATGAAATATACATTATAAATAAATGTTATTTTATTTCTAGAATATGGTAATTACCTTGCTTTATTTAAAATAAATGTAAAGTTATTTTTTACAAAGAAATATTTAAATTATTTATAATTAATTCTATGCATAACATTTAGTAACTTTTAATACATAAAAAAACGAATAAAAAACACTGTACTTTCGGTGGCTTTTTAAAAATAAATCTTTAAAAAAATCAATTACATTTCATATACTTAAAATTTAATTTAAAATTAAGTTTATGGTGTTTTAGCATTTTTTTATTTGTACTAAATTTAAAATAAAGATATAATATGATATATGATATAATATGAAATAACATTAACATTTAACATTAAAAATGGCTCAGGGAGGGGGGGCAGCGCAGCTCCCTCTCCTTATGGAATGCAGCACCGGGGAATGGACTCCGCGGGGCCTATAATGGCTCGGGAAGGGGGGATATGCGCCACCTCCCGTTAATGAAAAAATGCTGCCCCGGGCCACCATTCTTTATTTTTTTGTTGCTGCGATCCCTTGGGAATCTCGTGGAATTGGTGCAAAAATTGCCCTTCTTTTTTTATTTTGGCCCTGGCGAAGCCCGTATGTTATTTATTTTTTTAACCTTCAGGAGAGAAGACTACGGGGCATATTAGCAAGGGCACTATCGCCGCTTTAGCGGCACTTTTTGCCGCTAAAGCGGCGATATTTATATCGCCCTATCAGCAAACTGTCTCTAACAGCAGTTAGCGACAGTTTGCGGGCATTAGCGCCCGTTTTTTACCGCTTTGCATGTCAGCGATATTTATCGCTAATGACATGCAAAGTGGGCGTTCCCGACGAACAAACCTGGGAAACACTCGCTAACAGGCCTATCGCCTATTAGCAAGGTGGCCATGGCCCCAGTTAGCGACGTGAAAGTCGCGCTAACCGGGGTCATCGCCATTTATTTAACACCTGCAATTAGCAGGTGTTAGCCATACCTAACATGGGGGTGGATTATGCTGATACGACCACAGGGTCGTATCAGCAAGGTGTTCTCCCTTCTCCATGCAACATCGCTGGTTTTTCAGCGATGTTGGCCCATTTCCCCCGCTATCGCTGGAATATTCATCGCCATAGCGCTAATCGTTGCTAATACAGCGTTAGCGTGGCGATATATTCCAGCGATAGCCGGCGATAAAAAAAATCACGCTAAGCAGGGTTAGCGATGATTATCGCCTCTTCTTGCTAATATGCCCCTACGTTCCTGAATCCTGTAATAGCTGCAAACAACATTTTTCACATGTTCTGGGAACCAATCGGAGTGCTCACTCCCACAGGAATCTGACTCCTGCAGGAGCAAATTGGCACAAGAGAAAAAAGCTCCATGGGCTAATCAGAACACTCTATTTTTAAATTGGCGCTTCGGCAAGACTCTTGAGAAATTCTCTCTAGAGCCCAACTGTCCTGATATATAATGTTTTTTTAAGCTTCATTTCTCAAAAAGTACTGAATGGATTTACACCAAATCACAATAAGCACAATTTGCATACCAATATCTAGCTTTGTGCCAAATCAAGTGTAATTCCATTCAGCAGTTTTTGTGGTAGTGCTGCCAACAGAAGTCTATGAAAAATGCATGGGGATTTTGCATTATGGGACCCCTCTTTTTCTCGGCCCCTGCTTGACGGTTCATTCTGAAACTTTCATTCCACTAAGCAAGGACCATTACGTTTTTGGAAAGTTTCATGGAGGTTCTTCAAACAGTGCCAACATTATAAGCAAAACAAAAAAGGCATTTCCTATGGATATACCATGTCATGAGTGATGTAATATGTGAGGTCATAAGCAGTGCATTACGGGCGTAAATTATAGTTAGCTCAGGTAACTATAACTGCTGAATTTTCTATCGTTTTGTACGAGTGAAATCTGAGCCTAACTATAACATCCCTGTAACTTTTGTATTTTCCAATGAATTCATAAAGTTTTTAAATTCTATTTCCTAACTATAATGTCTCTGTAACCTTTGGTTTTTTAAGTGAATTTCTATGATTTTTTACATTCTATTTCCTAAGTGTAACGTCCCTGTAACCTTTGGGTTTTTAAAGTGAATTTCCATGTTTTTTTAACAAGTAGTCACATTTGCAGAGTAGTGGAGAAAGGGGTTGGAGCCTCCGACCAGCTGTCAGCAACTTTGCAGTTTGGGACTTACTGGCGGTAACAGGAGGCGTACTTGGCCTCAAGGACCCTCAGCATCCAAGGGGACTTCATCCCCCAACCAGTAGTACATCATAAGGTGTGTTTGCAGAGTGGTGGACAAAGGGGGAATAGCCTCCGATGTTCTCTTAGCAATCCCGTTGTGTGGGACTTACTGAAGGTATCAGGAGGGGCAAGAAATAACAAATGAAAAGGAGCATTCAATTCTAAACAGGATTATCTGTTCCAAAATCAACAGATGGTTAAACTGTTGGCCTCCGATGTTCTCTTAGCAATCCCGCTGTGTGGGACTTACTGAAGGTATCAGGAGGGGCAAGAAATAACAAATGAAAAGGAGCATTCCATTCTAAACAGGATTATCTGTTCCAAAATCAACAGATGGTTAAACTGTTCTCCAGCAATAGATCAAGTAGTCATGATGTGACAAATAAATGTTATTCACGAGTCTTGCGAGTTGCTTTGAATCCAATTTTATTCAACAAATGCCAATTTGACAGAAGCAATCCATTCGGCCCAGCCAATGCATTTCATCCCAGTGGGTCTTCATCAGGGCTTGATCAATATCTCAATGTTGTCATCCACCCAGTGTTGGCTCCTGTTGTTATCTCATAAATCCTCATAGATACAATTTTGTACCACTAGATGGTGTGTTGCGCTCCCATCTTATCTTCATCCTTTCTGTTTCCTGGTTCGAATGTCCTATGAGTTCATGCCTACCAGGAGGGGCTGTTGGCCCCGAAGGAGCCTCAGCATCTAAGGGGACTTCATCTCCCAACCAGTAGTGCACCAGGAGGCGTGCTTGCATAGTGGTGGAGAAAGGGGGAGTGGCCTCTGACAACCTCACAGTAATACTGCTGTGTGGGACTTACTGGAGGTAACAGAAGGGGTTGTTGGCCCCCAAGGACCCTCAGCAGCCAAGGGGACTTCATCCCCCAAACAGTTGTGCACCAGGAGTAGCGTTTGTAGAGTGGTGGAGAAAGGGGCCAGGGCCTCTGACCACCTTTAAGCAATCCCGCAGTGTGGGACTTACTGAAGGTAACAAGAGAGGTACTTAGCCCCCAAGGACCCTCATTATCCAAGGGGACATCATCCCCCAACCAGTAGTACGCCAAGATGTACGTTTGCAGAGTGGTGGAGAAAGGGGGCGTGGCCTCTGGCAACTTCTCCCTTGCTGGCCTCTTTTTAAATTTTTTTGTTTCATTAGGGAAGAGGGGCCTCATGGACCCCCGTCCCCGGGCCAATTTTGGCCCCGGGTACACCCAGCCCCTGGGCCAGTCTTTTCGAATGGTCGAGGGGGGGCGCGCGACCCGCCACTCCCCAGGCCGATTTTGGCACCAGGGACCCCATCCCCATATGGTCCACCCTTTTTAGAAAATTTTAAGTAGTAGGGAAGGGGGCAGTGCGGCCACCCTCCCCGGGCCAAATGAGGCCCGAGGACCCCATCCCCTGGAGCCCAGCCATTTAGAGATGGGGTAAGGGGCTGCAAGGCCCCCTCCTCTGGCCGAATTTGACCCCGTGGATCCCATCCCTGGTGCCTGCGCAGTTGCTCTGGGTGCCCTCAGGGCCCCACTCTCCACTGGGACTGCAGGGGAGTCTGAAGGCCCCCGGAGTCCCTGCTGGCTCCCCACCTCCTGCGGGAGTCGGCATTGCTTTCAGACATAGGGAGCTGCTGGAAAGGCAGCTCCCTGTGTCTGAAAGCAATTCTGCTCTGCTTCCAGTTGAGGTTTTAGTGCAGAATTTAGTTTGGTTATGGCTGAAGGCATAACATCAGGGGGGGAATGGGCAGCCATGGGAGCAGAAGAGAATTTGTAATTTAATTTCAATTTGCTTGTTTTCAATGCCTCCAAGTCAAAGTCACCAGAGCACTCGGCCAATATCAGGCAAAAAACAGTATATCAGACGAGATGTAGCAGGAGGGGTGAGGAAAAAACCCTTATTCATTTTCACAACCCCACGGCAGAAGAGAAAGTCAGTTAAAAGTTATTTGCAGCGATCACAGATTCATACTTAATACCTGGATAGCTGCATAGCCAGGACCCGCTGTGAGGAGAATTCTAATGAAGATAATGGCCACCATGTCTGTCAGGAAAAGATGCTGCGGTAATGAGAGATGCGTGCCATGGCCAAAGAGAAGTCTGCCATGGGCCAACAAAGGGTAGTTTGTCAGCTCTGTGGCCTCCAACACATTTCCCTCTGTTCCAGTGTGAGGGAAATGTTAAATAAAAAGGCGCCCATTAGAATTGCCTTTGCTGTCGTGCAAATCTCTACTAGCCTGCTGCCATTCCCCCCACCACTGAAGCAATTTGAAGGCTAACGGCAGAAGAGACAAAAATGTGTAGTCAACTAGAGTAGATAAATCCAGAGAGCGATTATTGAGTAACAGTGTAATAATAGTGTTATTTATGGTGTGTGGTTCAATACTCATCACAAAGACACATTCAAGTAGTGTAGAAGATGAGAAAACATCAAAGATGCAAGAGACTTGAGTAGCTGAACGGCACATAGTTTTGAAGTGAGCTAGGTTTAACATTCCAAACATTTAAAACAACAGATCTGAAAAGACGGGCATAGGCCTCATTAAGCAGAAGTATAGGGAAAGATTCAGTTAGGCCTGTGCAAAGTTTATAAACTGTGGATGAATATGGACAAATGTGATGTTTTTTAATCTATTAACGTTCCAGGGACTCGCCCAGGTTCACAGCAGTGCCAAGTTACTCTCATTTTGAGAAGATAAATGTGTTGTAAAACGTGCACAGTTCTTCTCTTGCAAAATCTACTTTTGTAGATTGAAACCCCAGCAAAGCTATAAGGGGACCAGGTATTTGTATCTTCTCAAGTGTCCATAAATATGCTATCAAACAATTCTGGTGATGTTGGACAGAGTTTTAGAGCTAACCTTTAATATAAAATTCTAAGTAAAGGCTATCCCTAATGGTGGTCTCTTTCTAAAGCATATTTTCTTTCATCCTTCCCTATCCCTCAACCCCCAGCCAGACTTCTATAGTTGTAAGCTGTCTGTCTAACATCGAACTTGACTACGCCCTGTACATTATTTTGGTCTGCTTATTTGTGAGCATATGTTAAAAAACACAATGTATCTACTGATTAAGGACCATAAAAGAAAGTCCACACCCTCTTTTGCCTAGACAATGAGAGGGTACCAGTTCGAGCCAGAGACAATTGCAGAATAATTTGCCTTATGGGTCATCACTACCTTGATATATTTCTCGTTTGCAGAAATCTGCAGTAAGTCAAGCACAACATTTTATTCATACCCTCATTATGGTTTGGAAGCAGCAGAGATGACCCGTCCTCTGTTGTAGTGCTAATCCATTTCAAATAGCAGCCCATTAAGATTAAAGTCCTCCCACTCCAGGTTGATTCCATATCCTTACTGTATACCCTTCTGTCACACCAATCTGTCTATCCTTGGAAGAATTACGCTTTTGCATTGAACAGGCTTGAGGCAATTCTTTTTGCATTGTGTTCCTTTTTATCTATTTTGGCCTTTTCCATAACTTGCCTTGTTGCTCCAAATTCCAAATAAATTTGCTCAGGTGGCCTGTCATGCTCATACCTAGAGATGAGCGCATGAATGGTCTCATTGCTCATATCTAATGAACAAAATTCTTCCCTTCAATACCGGAAACGCCTTAAGACCCAGTTGTCTCTGTCCTATCTCATAAACACCTCATTCCATCCAATAATAAATGCAACCCCTATCTGACATTTACATTACTCTCTAACAGAACACAATGATGAAATATGTAAACCTTACTATTGGACCGAGATGAGCACCAAATACACTCCATAGGCACTTGGCCATCAAGGTAGAAAGTACTTAGTTAGATGGGGTGGGTTAAAAACTGAGAACTCTGAAATGCACACAATAGCACTGGTTTTTAATTCTTCTTTTGTGATTACATGTGCCGTGACAGGCAGAGTAGCAAATCTAGCACTACGGACGACACTTTCACATCCTTCACAGAATAGCAGTCACCTCATATCAGAGGCTCTCTCAGACCCCTGACCGATTAGCACTCACACACTACTAACAGCGCACTCACAATCCTCATAGACTACAGACTAGCAGTCAAACACTATAGTATACGCTGTAGTAATGATGAAGTGGAAGTCGTGATGTCAAGTCTTCCATATAAGAGTGTACAAGGTAGAAGTAAGAACATTAGGAGTTGTCTGTTAGAGAAGGCAGTTGCTTGGAGGTTGTGAAGTGGCTTAGTCACATAATGAATAGCTTGCTTACCTTTAAGTTTGTGAAGTATCTTACTATACACAAAACTGGTGATGAATTGTGGTCAAGCCTGAAGGACAGCCCTGCATGAGCCAGGCAGGTGTATACTGGTGGTTTGCGGTGCTCTATGTTCACCCAGTGAGCCACTTTGGTTGCAGTGCAGGAACATTGGAGGAACGCAGTATGTGCTGTGGAGGTGCGCCTTTCCCTGGGTACCGCTGCGGGATTGGCGGTGGTGCAGCCCACACACATCCCAGGAGTGGTGGTACCATTGTTTGTGTGAGTGAGGCCTGTGCATATGTCCTTCTCGCCTATCACGTGACTCCGCTAATATTAGAGCGGCAGGCACCTCATACGCATATTGTGCAACGCCTTCAAGCGTGGATTGTGAGGGTAGGAAATGCTGTGCATGCACTGAAGGTGTGATGCTATATACAGGTTTTTTTGGGCAAGGATCTTGAACGGTGTCTTCCCAGGAATGCTGGTACTGTTGTTTGCACGACTCTTGAAGCACAGAGTGAAACAGTAGGAGTTAGTGTACGTGTGTTGAATGCGTGTGACCCTGAATACTGTTTGTATTTCTACACTGTCATTGCTGTGGAGAGTCCCTTTTAATGGTTCCTACAGTGTCTGGTGAGTTTAAAAGTATCAACATTGCATGATAATTGGTAAAGAAAGGTCTAGAACAGGGTTCTCCAAAGTCAGCCCTGGAGGGCCAGATCCATGCCAGATTTTTAAGATAACTACATTCATCTAAATGTGGATATGCTAAAAATCTGGCATGGACCTTGCCCTCCAGGACCGACTTTTGAGAACGCTAGTCTAGAACTAGTCCACTTCCAACATGGAAAATATTACTGTTAATCCTCCAAAATAATTCTTGTGCAGTCCAGGAGAGCCTCCTATACATTGGCTACAATGGAAGGAGTATTTTTAAAATTACATAGTGACTATTGATTTTGAGGACAAATTGTCACCAGAAAGGTAAAAAAGTTTATTACTACATGTGTTGGGCCCTGAAGGTTTAAGAATCCACGGTCAACTGCCTAAAGATATTCTGGTGAGGAATCGTAATGTTTTTCTTGATGCTATTACAGAATTGGACAAGTATTTTTCTCCCAAGGTGTGTAGTGGGGTCACCAGATACAAATTATTTCACAGGAAACAATGAAAAGAAGAAACAATAACTGAATAGGTCACGCCATTAAGAAAATAATTATTAGATTGCAGTTTCCGAGATTTGCTTGAGGAATTGATATGGGTTCAGGTAGTAATGCATGCGCATGATTCAACAATCCAGAAAAGACTGTGGATTAAAGGTGATGCAGAATTAAATGATGTAATTTCCATAGCACACAAAGCAGAAATGTCAGGAAGGTGTGCTAAAGCGATAAAGAAAACTACTGAATCTGAGCCTGAGGTAGTAGCCAAAGTTAGCATTGACAAAACTGTGAACAAATCTTACAACAAAAAAAAGGGGACAAGCCTAGGGCAGGTAACAAAAATTGAAAGTATTATCGGTGTGACAGTATGTCCCATTTAATGAAAAGTAAGAACTGTTCTGTACTTCAACAAAAATGTAGTAGGTGTGGGAAAGTGGACACTATGGGGCCGATTCCGATCTCGGTCGGAGGCGCACCTAACACCATTCGGTCGGGAAAAAAGCCATGCGAATGCCTGTTTCCCGACCGATCCGCACATTAATCCGAATGAACAAGTACGATGCGCACAACAGCACAGATTCCGACCCAGTCGTACTCACCCAATCCAGGTCCTGTTCCCCGACCGAGCCGGATCCGTAAACGCAGATTCGAGTCGCCCGGAAGCCAAAAGCAGCCCCGTCCGGCCGGACAAGTACGATGCGCTTCCCGTACGCGCCGAACCCGTCGCTACGCACGGCACGTCAAAGCATCCGGGAGAGGCGCACATAAGCTCCGATTCGCGCCACAACACGATCCACGGCTACGAGACGAACACGCAAGCGACGAGGACGAGGCGAAGCAACGACAAAGACGAACGAGACGAACCAACCATGAATCCCATCGTTCCGATCCTACCAATATTCTACATCTACTACCGGAACAGGCACGGACGCATACGGCGCAGAAGGTAAGTCAGACACCAACCACAAAAACAAACTACACGTACCCGACATATCACACACACACAGAGGGATGCACAAATTACTTACACCAGAAACAGCAGCACCATAGGAGCGGGATGCCCATCACCAATGCCACATATACACATAGGGGCCCGGATGCCTGTCACCACTACCACCTCTATCCAGGGGGGCTGGATGCCTACCACCACTACCACCCTTACCCAGGGGGTGCCAGATGCCTACTACTACTACCACCTCTACCCAGGGGGTGCCAGATGCCTACCACGACTACCACCTCTACCCAGGGGTGCCAGATGCCTACCACTACTACCACCTCTACCCAGGGGTGCCAGATGCCTACCACCACTACCACCCTTACCCAGGGGTGCCAGATGCCTACCACTACTACCACCTCTACCCATGGGGGGCTGGATGCCTGTCACTACTACCACCTTTACCCAGGGGTGCCAGGTGCCTACCACTACTACCACCTCTACCCATGGGGTGCCAGGTGCCTACCACTACTACCACCTCTACCCATGGGGGCTGGATGCCTACCACTACTACCACCTCTACCCAGGGGGTGCCATATGGCTACCACGACTACCACCTCTATCCAGGGGGTGCCAGATGCCTACCACTACTACCACCTCTACCCAGGGGTGCCAGATGCCTACCACCACTACCACCCTTACCCAGGGGGTGCCAGATGCCTACCACTACTACCACCTCTACCCAGGGGTGCCAGATGCCTACCACCACTACCACCCTTACCCAGGGGTGCCAGATGCCTACCACTACTACCACCTCTACCCAGGGGTGCCAGATGCCTACCACCACTACCACCCTTACCCAGGGGGTGCCAGATGCCTACCACTACTACCACCTCTACCCATGGGGGGCTGGATGCCTGTCACTACTACCACCCTTACCCAGGGGTGCCAGGTGCCTACCACTACTACCACCTCTACCCATGGGGGCTGGATGCCTACCACTACTACCACCTCTACCCATGGGGGCTGGATGCCTACCACCACCACCAACCTTACCCTGGGGGTGCCAGATGCCTACCACTACTACCACCTCTACCCATGGGGTGCTGGATGCCTGTCACTACTACCACCTCTACCCAGGGGGTGCCAGATGCCTACCACGACTACCACCTCTATCCAGGGGGTGCCAGATGCCTACCACTACTACCACCTCTACCCATGGGGGGCTGGATGCCTACCACTACTACCACCTCTACCCATGGGGGGCTGGATGCCTGTCACTACTACCACCCTTACCCAGGGGGTGCCAGGTGCCTACCACTACTACCACCTCTACCCATGTGGGGCTGGATGCCTACCACTACTACCACCTCTACCCATGGGGAGCTGGATGCCTGTCACTACTACCACCTCTACCCAGGGGTGCCAGATGCCTACCACGACTACCACCTCTACCCAGGGGGTGCCAGATGCCTACCACTACTACCACCTCTACCCAGGGGGTGCCAGATGCCTACCACCACTACCACCCTTACCCAGGGGTGCCAGATGCCTACTACTACTACCACCTCTACCCAGGGGTGCCAGATGCCTACCACTACTACCACCTCTACCCAGGGGTGCCAGATGCCTACCACTACTACCACCCTTACCCAGGGGTGCCAGGTGCCTACCACTACTACCACCTCTACCCATGGGGGCTGGATGCTTACCACTACTACCACCTCTACCCAGGGGTGCCAGATGCCTACCACTACTACCACCCTTACCCAGGGGTGCCAGGTGCCTACCACTACTACCACCTCTACCCATGGGGGCTGGATGCCTACCACTACTACCACCTCTACCCATGGGGGCTGGATGCCTACCACTACTACCACCTCTACCCAGGGGTGCCAGATGGCTACCACGACTACCACCTCTATCCAGGGGGTGCCAGATGCCTACCACTACTACCACCTCTACCCAGGGGTGCCAGATGCCTACCACCACTACCACCCTTACCCAGGGGTGCCAGATGCCTACCACTACTACCACCTCTACCCAGGGGGTGCCAGATGCCTACCACCACTACCACCCTTACCCAGGGGTGCCAGATGCCTACCACTACTACCACCTCTACTCATGGGGGCTGGATGCCTGTCACTACTACCACCCTTACCCAGGGGTGCCAGGTGCCTACCACTACTACCACCTCTACCCATGGGGTGCCAGGTGCCTACCACTACTACCACCTCTACCCATGGGGGCTGGATGCCTACCACTACTACCACCTCTACCCAGGGGTGCCTGATGCCTACCACGACTACCACCTCTACCCAGGGGTGCCAGATGCCTACCACTACTACCACCTCTACCCAGGGGTGCCAGATGCCTACCACCACTACCACCCTTACCCAGGGGTGCCAGATGCCTACCACTACTACCACCTCTACCCATGGGGGCTGGATGCCTGTCACTACTACCACCCTTACCCAGGGGTGCCAGGTGCCTACCACTACTACCACCTCTACCCATGGGGGCTGGATGCCTACCACTACTACCACCTCTACCCATGGGGGCTGGATGCCTACCACCATCACCACCCTTACCCAGGGGTGCCAGATGCCTACCACTACTACCACCTCTACCCATGGTGGGCTGGATGCCTGTCACTACTACCACCTCTACCCAGGGGTGCCAGATGCCTACCACGACTACCACCTCTACCCAGGGGTGCCAGATGCCTACCACTACTACCACCTCTACCCATGGGGGCTGGATGCCTACCACTACTACCACCTCTACCCATGGGGGCTGGATGCCTGTCACTACTACCACCCTTACCCAGGGGTGCCAGGTGCCTACCACTACTACCACCTCTACCCATGTGGGGCTGGATGCCTACCACTACTACCACCTCTACCCATGGGGGCTGGATGCCTGTCACTACTACCACCTCTACCCAGGGGTGCCAGATGCCTACCACGACTACCACCTCTACCCAGGGGTGCCAGATGCCTACCACTACTACCACCTCTACCCAGGGGTGCCAGATGCCCTACCACCACTACCACCCTTACCCAGGGGTGCCAGATGCCTACTACTACTACCACCTCTACCCAGGGGTGCCAGATGCCTACCACTACTACCACCTCTACCCAGGGGTGCCAGATGCCTACCACTACTACCACCCTTACCCAGGGGGTGCCAGGTGCCTACCACTACTACCACCTCTACCCATGGGGGGCTGGATGCCTACCACTACTACCACCTCTACCCATGGGGGCTGGATGCCTACCACCACCACCACCCTAACCCAGGGGTGCCAGATGCCTACCACTACTACCACCTCTACCCATGGGGGCTGGATGCCTGTCACTACTACCACCTCTACCCAGGGGTGCCAGATGCCTACTACGACTACCACCTCTACCCAGGGGTGCCAGATGCCTACCACTACTACCACCTCTACCCAGGGGTGCCAGATGCCTACCACCACTACCACCCTTACCCAGGGGTGCCAGATGCCTACTACTACTACCACCTCTACCCAGGGGGTGCCAGATGCCTACCACTACTACCACCTCTACCCAGGGGTGCCAGATGCCTACCACTACTACCACCCTTACCCAGGGGTGCCAGGTGCCTACCACTACTACCACCTCTACCCATGGGGGGCTGGATGCCTACCACTACTACCACCTCTACCCATGGGGGCTGGATGCCTACCACCACCACCACCCTAACCCAGGGGTGCCAGATGCCTACCACTACTACCACCTCTACCCATGGGGGCTGGATGCCTGTCACTACTACCACCCTTACCCAGGGGTGCCAGGTGCCTACCACTACTACCACCTCTACCCATGGGGGCTGGATGCCTACCACTACTACCACCTCTACCCATGGGGGCTGGATGCCTACCACCACCACCAACCTTACCCTGGGGGTGCCAGATGCCTACCACTACTACCACCTCTACCCATGGGGTGCTGGATGCCTGTCACTACTACCACCTCTACCCAGGGGTGCCAGATGCCTACCACGACTACCACCTCTATCCAGGGGTGCCAGAGGCCTACCACTACTACCACCTCTACCCATGGGGGCTGGATGCCTACCACTACTACCACCTCTACCCATGGGGGCTGGATGCCTGTCACTACTACCACCCTTACCCAGGGGTGCCAGGTGCCTACCACTACTACCACCTCTACCCATGTGGGGCTGGATGCCTACCACTACTACCACCTCTACCCATGGGGGCTGGATGCCTGTCACTACTACCACCTCTACCCAGGGGGTGCCAGATGCCTACCACGACTACCACCTCTACCCAGGGGTGCCAGATGCCTACCACTACTACCACCTCTACCCAGGGGGTGCCAGATGCCTACCACCACTACCACCCTTACCCAGGGGGTGCCAGATGCCTACTACTACTACCACCTCTACCCAGGGGTGCCAGATGCCTACCACTACTACCACCTCTACCCAGGGGTGCCAGATGCCTACCACTACTACCACCCTTACCCAGGGGTGCCAGGTGCCTACCACTACTACCACCTCTACCCATGGGGGCTGGATGCTTACCACTACTACCACCTCTACCCAGGGGTGCCAGATGCCTACCACTACTACCACCCTTACCCAGGGGTGCCAGGTGCCTACCACTACTACCACCTCTACCCATGGGGGCTGGATGCCTACCACTACTACCACCTCTACCCATGGGGGCTGGATGCCTACCACTACTACCACCTCTACCCAGGGGGTGCCAGATGGCTACCACGACTACCACCTCTATCCAGGGGGTGCCAGATGCCTACCACTACTACCACCTCTACCCAGGGGGTGCCAGATGCCTACCACCACTACCACCCTTACCCAGGGGTGCCAGATGCCTACTACTACTACCACCTCTACCCAGGGGGTGCCAGATGCCTACCACTACTACCACCTCTACCCAGGGGTGCCAGATGCCTACCACTACTACCACCCTTACCCAGGGGTGCCAGGTGCCTACCACTACTACCACCTCTACCCATGGGGGCTGGATGCTTACCACTACTACCACCTCTACCCAGGGGTGCCAGATGCCTACCACTACTACCACCCTTACCCAGGGGTGCCAGGTGCCTACCACTACTACCACCTCTACCCATGGGGGGCTGGATGCCTACCACTACTACCACCTCTACCCATGGGGGGCTGGATGCCTACCACTACTACCACCTCTACCCAGGGGGTGCCAGATGGCTACCACGACTACCACCTCTATCCAGGGGGTGCCAGATGCCTACCACTACTACCACCTCTACCCAGGGGTGCCAGATGCCTACCACCACTACCACCCTTACCCAGGGGGTGCCAGATGCCTACCACTACTACCACCTCTACCCAGGGGTGCCAGATGCCTACCACCACTACCACCCTTACCCAGGGGTGCCAGATGCCTACCACTACTACCACCTCTACTCATGGGGGCTGGATGCCTGTCACTACTACCACCCTTACCCAGGGGTGCCAGGTGCCTACCACTACTACCACCTCTACCCATGGGGTGCCAGGTGCCTACCACTACTACCACCTCTACCCATGGGGGGCTGGATGCCTACCACTACTACCACCTCTACCCAGGGGGTGCCTGATGCCTACCACGACTACCACCTCTACCCAGGGGGTGCCAGATGCCTACCACTACTACCACCTCTACCCAGGGGTGCCAGATGCCTACCACCACTACCACCCTTACCCAGGGGTGCCAGATGCCTACCACTACTACCACCTCTACCCATGGGGGCTGGATGCCTGTCACTACTACCACCCTTACCCAGGGGGTGCCAGGTGCCTACCACTACTACCACCTCTACCCATGGGGGCTGGATGCCTACCACTACTACCACCTCTACCCATGGGGGCTGGATGCCTACCACCATCACCACCCTTACCCAGGGGTGCCAGATGCCTACCACTACTACCACCTCTACCCATGGTGGGCTGGATGCCTGTCACTACTACCACCTCTACCCAGGGGGTGCCAGATGCCTACCACGACTACCACCTCTACCCAGGGGTGCCAGATGCCTACCACTACTACCACCTCAACCCATGGGGGCTGGATGCCTACCACTACTACCACCTCTACCCATGGGGGCTGGATGCCTGTCACTACTACCACCCTTACCCAGGGGTGCCAGGTGCCTACCACTACTACCACCTCTACCCATGTGGGGCTGGATGCCTACCACTACTACCACCTCTACCCATGGGGGGCTGGATGCCTGTCACTACTACCACCTCTACCCAGGGGTGCCAGATGCCTACCACGACTACCACCTCTACCCAGGGGTGCCAGATGCCTACCACTACTACCACCTCTACCCAGGGGGTGCCAGATGCCTACCACCACTACCACCCTTACCCAGGGGTGCCAGATGCCTACTACTACTACCACCTCTACCCAGGGGTGCCAGATGCCTACCACTACTACCACCTCTACCCAGGGGGTGCCAGATGCCTACCACTACTACCACCCTTACCCAGGGGTGCCAGGTGCCTACCACTACTACCACCTCTACCCATGGGGGGCTGGATGCCTACCACTACTACCACCTCTACCCATGGGGGCTGGATGCCTACCACCACCACCACCCTAACCCAGGAGTGCCAGATGCCTACCACTACTACCACCTCTACCCATGGGGGCTGGATGCCTGTCACTACTACCACCTCTACCCAGGGGGTGCCAGATGCCTACTACGACTACCACCTCTACCCAGGGGGTGCCAGATGCCTACCACTACTACCACCTCTACCCAGGGGTGCCAGATGCCTACCACCACTACCACCCTTACCCAGGGGTGCCAGATGCCTACTACTACTACCACCTCTACCCAGGGGGTGCCAGATGCCTACCGCTACTACCACCTCTACCCAGGGGTGCCAGATGCCTACCACTACTACCACCCTTACCCAGGGGTGCCAGGTGCCTACCACTACTACCACCTCTACCCATGGGGGGCTGGATGCCTACCACTACTACCACCTCTACCCATGGGGGCTGGATGCCTACCACCACCACCACTGTAACCCAGGGGTGCCAGATGCCTACCACTACTACCACCTCTACCCATGGGGGCTGGATGCCTGTCACTACTACCACCCTTACCCAGGGGTGCCAGGTGCCTACCACTACTACCACCTCTACCCATGGGGGGCTGGATGCCTACCACTACTACCACCTCTACCCATGGGGGGCTGGATGCCTACCACCACCACCAACCTTACCCTGGGGGTGCCAGATGCCTACCACTACTACCACCTCTACCCATGGGGTGCTGGATGCCTGTCACTACTACCACCTCTACCCAGGGGGTGCCAGATGCCTACCACGACTACCACCTCTATCCAGGGGTGCCAGATGCCTACCACTACTACCACCTCTACCCATGGGGGCTGGATGCCTACCACTACTACCACCTCTACCCATGGGGGCTGGATGCCTGTCACTACTACCACCCTTACCCAGGGGTGCCAGGTGCCTACCACTACTACCACCTCTACCCATGTGGGGCTGGATGCCTACCACTACTACCACCTCTACCCATGGGGGGCTGGATGCCTGTCACTACTACCACCTCTACCCAGGGGGTGCCAGATGCCTACCACGACTACCACCTCTACCCAGGGGGTGCCAGATGCCTACCACTACTACCACCTCTACCCAGGGGGTGCCAGATGCCTACCACCACTACCACCCTTACCCAGGGGTGCCAGATGCCTACTACTACTACCACCTCTACCCAGGGGTGCCAGATGCCTACCACTACTACCACCTCTACCCAGGGGTGCCAGATGCCTACCACTACTACCACCCTTACCCAGGGGTGCCAGGTGCCTACCACTACTACCACCTCTACCCATGGGGGCTGGATGCTTACCACTACTACCACCTCTACCCAGGGGGTGCCAGATGCCTACCACTACTACCACCCTTACCCAGGGGTGCCAGGTGCCTACCACTACTACCACCTCTACCCATGGGGGCTGGATGCCTACCACTACTACCACCTCTACCCATGGGGGCTGGATGCCTACCACTACTACCACCTCTACCCAGGGGGTGCCAGATGGCTACCACGACTACCACCTCTATCCAGGGGGTGCCAGATGCCTACCACTACTACCACCTCTACCCAGGGGTGCCAGATGCCTACCACCACTACCACCCTTACCCAGGGGGTGCCAGATGCCTACCACTACTACCACCTCTACCCAGGGGTGCCAGATGCCTACCACCACTACCACCCTTGCCCAGGGGGTGCCAGATGCCTACCACCTCTACTCATGGGGGGCTGGATGCCTGTCACTACTACCACCCTTACCCAGGGGGTGCCAGGTGCCTACCACTACTACCACCTCTACCCATGGGGTGCCAGGTGCCTACCACTACTACCACCTCTACCCATGGGGGCTGGATGCCTACCACTACTACCACCTCTACCCAGGGGTGCCTGATGCCTACCACGACTACCACCTCTACCCAGGGGGTGCCAGATGCCTACCACTACTACCACCTCTACCCAGGGGTGCCAGATGCCTACCACCACTACCACCCTTACCCAGGGGTGCCAGATGCCTACCACTACTACCACCTCTACCCATGGGGGCTGGATGCCTGTCACTACTACCACCCTTACCCAGGGGTGCCAGGTGCCTACCACTACTACCACCTCTACCCATGGGGGCTGGATGCCTACTACTACTACCACCTCTACCCATGGGGGGCTGGATGCCTACCACCATCACCACCCTTACCCAGGGGGTGCCAGATGCCTACCACTACTACCACCTCTACCCATGGTGGGCTGGATGCCTGTCACTACTACCACCTCTACCCAGGGGGTGCCAGATGCCTACCACGACTACCACCTCTACCCAGGGGGTGCCAGATGCCTACCACTACTACCACCTCTACCCATGGGGGGCTGGATGCCTACCACTACTACCACCTCTACCCATGGGGGGCTGGATGCCTGTCACTACTACCACCCTTACCCAGGGGGTGCCAGGTGCCTACCACTACTACCACCTCTACCCATGTGGGGCTGGATGCCTACCACTACTACCACCTCTACCCATGGGGGGCTGGATGCCTGTCACTACTACCACCTCTACCCAGGGGGTGCCAGATGCCTACCACGACTACCACCTCTACCCAGGGGGTGCCAGATGCCTACCACTACTACCACCTCTACCCAGGGGGTGCCAGATGCCTACCACCACTACCACCCTTACCCAGGGGGTGCCAGATGCCTACTACTACTACCACCTCTACCCAGGGGTGCCAGATGCCTACCACTACTACCACCTCTACCCAGGGGGTGCCAGATGCCTACCACTACTACCACCCTTACCCAGGGGGTGCCAGGTGCCTACCACTACTACCACCTCTACCCATGGGGGCTGGATGCCTACCACTACTACCACCTCTACCCATGGGGGCTGGATGCCTACCACCACCACCACCCTAACCCAGGGGTGCCAGATGCCTACCACTACTACCACCTCTACCCATGGGGGCTGGATGCCTGTCACTACTACCACCTCTACCCAGGGGTGCCAGATGCCTACTACGACTACCACCTCTACCCAGGGGTGCCAGATGCCTACCACTACTACCACCTCTACCCAGGGGGTGCCAGATGCCTACCACCACTACCACCCTTACCCAGGGGTGCCAGATGCCTACTACTACTACCACCTCTACCCAGGGGGTGCCAGATGCCTACCACTACTACCACCTCTACCCAGGGGGTGCCAGATGCCTACCACTACTACCACCCTTACCCAGGGGTGCCAGGTGCCTACCACTACTACCACCTCTACCCATGGGGGGCTGGATGCCTACCACTACTACCACCTCTACCCATGGGGGCTGGATGCCTACCACCACCACCACCCTAACCCAGGGGGTGCCAGATGCCTACCACTACTACCACCTCTACCCATGGGGGCTGGATGCCTGTCACTACTACCACCTCTACCCAGGGGGTGCCAGATGCCTACTACGACTACCACCCCTACCCAGGGGGTGCCAGATGCCTACTACTACTACCACCTCTACCCAGGGGGTGCCAGATGCCTACCACTACTACCACCTCTACCCAGGGGTGCCAGGTGCCTACCACCACTACCACCCTTACCCAGGGGTGCCAGATGCCTACTACTACTATCACCTCTACCCAGGGGGTGCCAGATGCCTACCACTACTACCACCTCTACCCAGGGTGTGCCAGGTGCCTACCACTACTACCACCTCTACCCATGGGGGCTGGATGCCTACCACCAACAACACCCCCACTCACAGGATGGCAAATACATGCCACAAGAAGCACACACCAGCAGAAAGAATGCAACACAAAGACATCCCCCCCAACACCATGACAAGCGTGTGTGGACTGTGTCAAATGCCTACAACACTGAACAGGACTGTGAACATACAATGTGACCCCCTATCACAAGTGCCACACATAAATGTGTGTGGCACCCACAATGCAAGCAGGCCATGACCATTGTGGCAATGGGGTCCAAACCCCCATCATCACAGTGCCCAAAATGTAAGTGTGGGGTCCATAGCTGAAGCACATATTGAACATTGTGGCAATGGGGTCCAAACCCCCATCATCACAGTGCCCAAAATGTAAGTGTGGGGTCCATAGCTGAAGCACATTTTGAACATTGTGGCAATGGGGTCCAAACCCCCATCATCACAGTGCCCAAAATGTGAGTGTGAGGTCCATAGCTGAAGCACATTTTGAACATTGTGGCAATGGGGTCCAAACCCCCATCATCACAGTGCCCAAAATGTAAGTGTGGGGTCCATAGCTGAAGCACATATTGAACATTGTGGCAATGGGGTCCAAACCCCCATCATCACAGTGCCCAAAATGTAAGTGTGGGGTCCATAGCTAAAGCACATTTTGAACATTGTGGCAATGGGGTCCAAACCCCCATCATCACAGTGCCCAAAATGTAAGTGTGAGGTCCATAGCTGAAGCACATTTTGGACATTGTGGCAATGGGGTCCAAACCCCCATCATCACAGTGCCCAAAATGTAAGTGTGAGGTCCATAGCTGAAGCACATTTTGAACATTGTGGCAATGGGGTCCAAACCCCCATCATCACAGTGCCCAAAATGTAAGTGGGGGTCCATAGCTGAAGCACATATTGAACATTGTGGCACTGGGGTCCAAACCCCCATCATCACAGTGCCCAAAATGTAAGTGTGGGGTCCATAGCTGAAGCACATTTTGAACATTGCGGCAATGGGGTCCAAACCCCCATCATCACAGTGCCCAAAATGCAAGTGTGAGGTCCATAGCTGAAGCACATTTTGAACATTGTGGCAATGGGGTCCAAACCCCCATCATCACAGTGCCCAAAATGCAAGTGTGGGGTCCATAGCTGAAGCACATATTGAACATTGTGGCAATGGGGTCCAAACCCCCATCATCACAGTGCCCAAAATGTAAGTGTGGGGTCCATAGCTGAAGCACATTTTGAACATTGTGGCAATGGGGTCCAAACCCCCATCATCACAGTGCCCAAAATGTAAGTGTTGACAAAGAAAAAGCTGCAACTGCCAAACTGCATGGATGATTCCTGGTCACAGAACAACAAACACATCAGTGGCAAAGTAGTGCTTGTGTCCCATAGCAACATAGAATGGGGGAGGCAAACAGTGCAGTGCAAATAAGACATACCTTTGGCCATGTGCAGACAAACATCACCCATGGGGGCTGACACTGTCAACATTCATCAATGACACAATGACAGAAGTGACCATCAGAATGCAGACCCACATATTTGCACCAATGGGCACACAAATTCAGATACCCAGTGGAGACTGTAGATGTGAGGTGAACAGATACCATACCATGGCAGCAATGGGACACACACACAATGATCATTGTGCTGACTGATGACCTAGGAGTCCCAGGGACAGCAGGGCAAACACACCAAACAACATACAGCCAATGGCACACCTAAGATATGCCAATGCAGTGGTGCCGATGCACATACACAAACAGGCAGACCCACACTGCACATCAAACACAACAGGTGGGGGGGTACCAGTGTCCCCAGGCAACCACACAACACATGAGGAGGCCTGAATACCAATTACACAGATGTGCATACAGTGCCACACAAAGGTAACTCATGGATCCAAATCCCCTATGTGGGCAATGAGGCATTGTCAGATGAGAGGGAGCAGAAATCACACATGTCACACAAGCATGTAGGAACAGCAACTGACACAGCAAGACACAGAGACACCACAGCACTACCCCCAGGGCCCCCACAATGTGGTGACCCTGGGCTGCATTACAATCCCACTGTGATGACAAAGCTAGATGTCGTTCACACTGTGAACCACAGTCATGTGTCCTGAGCAACAAACTACCATCACACCTACACAAGCACAAATCAATCAGCACGGCCTGTCAGCCAAGGCCAACATGGAGGCAGGGGTCTAGCCGGGCAACAACTCTCATCTGCACACACTCAACACCACACACCTCGACCTCCAACAATGTGCAGCAGTGAAGCTCACATGCACTGGTGACATTGCACATGCACCCATGACAATCCCAGGGGGGTGGTGGGAACCAAGGTGCAGAAACACATCACACATGGCCACTCAACCAGACTCCTGAATGTCTGACACACTGCACACTACGCTGTACATGGACATGACGGCAATACCACACCAACCAATGGGATCCCAGCCACAGTCACACACCTATGAAGAAGCCAAGGTCACCCACAAAGAACACACATAGACAACTACCAACATTGCAGCCCTCAGGAGTGCCAGCAGTCACACACACAACGTGTCACAACCAATGAAAGCTAACACAAACAAGAAATCACATGACAGGAGTAAACAACAAGTGCAAAGGGAATCCTGATTGTGACACATCAGCGTCTGCCCACAAACTCAGCCCTGACAGCAAACACACCTATGGGTGACACCCTGATGACCAGTAATGTGCCATGCACCCACATCACAGAGAACCCAGGGAGAAGACTTTGGGAGAACATAGGTCAACTCAGCAAGCATCACAAACAGGAACATCACTAGGGATCCCAGCATGCACAGCAAAATGGAAGTGAACACACAGACATGCTCATACAACACACACCTTGGGCGCACGAGATGTCACAGGAGTACACACTGCCATGAGGGGACTCCACTCCTGTGTGAGGAAAGCTGTGCCATATGTCACATCAGTAGGGCTCCATCATGTCAGCAGAACACTTGGTCACACAGTCAACAATTAGCACAAAATGAAGGCTCCCGTCACATCAGCCTGGTCATGGGAATGTCAACGAAATCAACAGCACAGATCCAACACACATGTATAGCAAGTTGCACTGACAACACAGATGAGTCCTTCCCCATTGATGCCCAAACCTGCATGTCCAGTGGAGATGGCCACACAGTCAGGGAAGTAGACTAATTGAACAATGGCAAACACAACAGATGTGCATGGGTGGAACCCACAGATGTGACATTGCTAATGTAAGTAGGAAATCCCATTGCCAAATATTGAAAACATGACACCCTCAGATGCTGCTAAGGATGACATGGATACACCACAGGATAGGACACTGTCCCCTGGACCACATGGGTTCCTGCACAGTAACACTTCATTTTCATGAGACCAAATATCACCATCACTGCAGCAAGTGCATGGTTAGCGTCATCAACATCATGTACATCAGAAGTAAAAGCACTAGAGAACAGAAAGTTGCTTTATTCAGCATATGTGGGTTCAAAACTTGGAAAAACTGTAAGGAATCAACAAAGGCCAATGGCCAGTCCATCAAGGAAGTCAATACAGGGTGACAGTGGCAGATGTCACCTACGCATGCCTGCACTGATCAAAACCAGGGACAATCCCCTAGGAGGGGCATACGGGGGGCAGGCCAGGCACCGCAGGGACAGGATCAGGGCTCACCAGGAGGAGGCAGGGAAGGGGTGGTGGGTGCTGGAGAGCCACTGACAACTGCAGTGGAGGTGTCTGACATGGTGTGTGCCGGCACAACTGGGGGCATGACTCAGATGTTGTGGGTGCCGGCACGACTGCAGTGGACCCTGCAGATGGAGTGGACAGGTCCGCCACTGCAGTGCCCAAGTCAAACAGGGTGATAGTGGACTCCACTGCAGTGCCTACCTCCAGGGGAGGAGAATGGGGATCAGGTAAGGTGGGCAGGACAGAGGGGGAGGACACCCTCACCACATCAGTGGTACAGACAAGTGCAGCGGGGGTGTGGGGCCGGAAGAGCAAGTGGCAGGGGGAGAAGGCCTGACCCTTCTGGGGATGGTGTATCTGTGGGTGGGGGAACCTGGGGCAGGGTGTGGTGGGGGCACCTGTGGAGTGGGGGCCTGAGGGATGGAGGAAGGAGACTTGGTGCCTGAGCTGCAGGGCGGCGGTGGGGTCTTGCTCTTCCGGGACCGGGGGGACTTGCGGGTGGGGGCCTCAGTCGGTCTGCGCCTGGGAGATGGGGTCCGGGGGCCAGGGGCACTCCGCTCCGTGTGGGTGGGCTTCCTCTTCCCCTGAATGCTGGATCAGCTGGGTCGGAGGGGAAGAGGCCAAGGTCACAGAGGAAGAGCCGCTGTGTCTTTGGGGTTGCAGGTGAGGCAAGGGAGGCAAGGGAGGGGTCTTTGGAGGGAGAGGCAACTGAGGACTGCGCAGTGCTTGTGGATGCGTGTGTTTGTGCCTGTGCCCCATCCCCTGTGAGTGTGGTTTCAGTCCCCTGACGGTGCGTGCGTGTGCGTCTTGTTTGTGGCGTGTGTGTCTGTCTGCTGCATGTGTCTGTGCTGGTGTGTGCCTGTGCCATTGTGTGTGTGCTTGGGACGGGTAAGGTGCTGGGGAGTGTGGATGGGGCAGAGGCAGGAGGGGTGAGGGACTGTCGGAGGAGGGACACTGCTGCCGTCAGGGAGGAGTCCATGGACCTATTGCCCCTCTGTAGGTCAGACATGCCCGATGAGATGCCCTCCATGAATGACACCAGCTGAGTCAACAGACTAGTGTGTGCATGGAGGACACTCAGCATCGCTGTCTGTCCTACATGGAGCTGGCGGAGGAGGTACATAGACTCCTCACTCAGGGCAGCAGGGGACACAGGGGCAGGGGGTGCGGTGCCTGGCCCGAAGGAGACACGCTCCCGAACATGGGAGCCTCCACGGACCTCGGGAATGGGAGCCGACGGGAGGGCGGTGGTGGTGGTGGTGGTGGTGGTGGTGGCGGGGACAGCAACACTAGCTGGGGTGTGGTGGCTGCTGACACCCACCTCCATAAGGGAGTCATCGTCCGAGTTGCTCTGGTCCTCAGCTGAGGTGGATGGTGCTGAGGACTCCTCGGTGTGGCTCCCCTCGCCCTCCGTGCCACTGGGTCCCTCCGACCACTCCTCGGCTGCTGACCCAGTCTGGCTCTGCGGCTCCTCCTGGTCCGTGGAGCTGTCCCCTCCTGTGGCCGTGGATGTATCTGCAATCAATAGGGAAACAGACAGACATCAGTCACCTGCACCGAACGCACACACCACAGTAAGTACAGCACATTACAGAGCAAGCCCTGGCATCCTTAGTTGAACATTGCTAAAGCTGCACAAACAGAACAGGAGAAGTCAATTGTCAGTCTGATGGTCAACCATGGCACTCACATCCCACCTGGCCTTGCACCCATCTGTCTGGTGTCTGTTGGATGGCAATACCCCAGTGTGGACACATGCACCACCTACACAGTATTTGGACAGTGCAGAGAACCCGGTGAAGCATGTGGACATGCACACATCACAACTCTTGCCACTGAGTCAGTACAGGTGTCCGGATGTAAGGGATGCCCAGAGTCAAATAGGAAATGCATGTCATGCATACCAGCGACAGGCACCATGATGCACCCATGTCCTGATAGCCATTGCCACAATGGTGTGCATGTAGCACATGTCACTCCCCTGCATGATCACTAATAGTAAGTCACATGCCATGGCACAGCCATGCCTGCTAAGTCATACATCACTGTCTCCAGTCACATGGGCAGGGCAGCCAGACAACAACACTCTGCACTGTGTCACAATAGTAGATCATGGGGAATGCAAGTCCTGGAGCTGAACAAGTGCACATGTACATCCCCCACACACCACATCATCTGAACCCTCATCTGTCCAGGTCATACCCATTGGACATATGGGAGACCTGTAACACTACCCTCTGCACCTGAGCACCTCACAATCTGCTGTGAATGGGAAACAGCTGCCTGAACTTCATATTCGCAAACCCCAGTCTGCACGGTCAGGTGATCAAACACCTATGTGTCACACAAGTATCATCTCCTATGGTCACATGCGGAGCACCAACCGAGGAACACCCCAGCAGACCTGACAACGAAGCCACAGCACACTGACACAGAGGCAGACACCTGAGGGGACAAATCACTGAGCAAAACGTGTCAGCTGATACACGGCAGTGGGAGTACAGAGTGTATTGTATGGCCTGGAGTAGGCATGACTGTCCTGCCCCACATGAATGAGGGATGAGCCCTGGACAGTAGGCAGCTGGCTAAGTATGTGTGACACACGTTATATACACACTCCTGGGGCCCAAACATTGTTCCCACCCGCAGCATGGGTGTGTGCCAGATACCCCAGGCACATGTGGTGGATCAGCTCAGCAATTGGGCCACATATCAAAGTAACACGCAGAACACATGTCAGAACACAGGCATTGTGTAAGCAATGGACCCACCCATGATGCCCACCACAGAGTCAGGGAAACAGATGCGGTCCCCCACCTTGAGTCAAGCAAACTGCAGGGACACAGTACCCAAGTGACACAATACCCTGACTGTAAGGGCCACACCTGGGTATCAGATGAGGAGTGGGCAGTGCACACTAGAGGGACATGGGTCCTGGACCACAAGACTGATGTACTGTGGAAGTTTAACAAGGCCAGAGGAGGGCACATAGCATGGCAGACATAGTTCACAATGCAGACATGGACTCACCCCTCCTTGCTGCTCTCTGGCCTTCAGCTGCCCATCCAGATCAGGGAAGACCACCGCCAGGATCCTCAGCATGTGGGGGTCAGGGTCCGGTGTCCGCCCCTCCTGTGAGGAGGCGACAGCTTCAGCTGGACCCGTGCGATCCTCCGGGTCCAGCCCCGAAGGTCCTGGCACCTCTTCTGGCAGTTGCGGATCCGGCGCTTGTAGACCCCCACGGATCTCACTGCCCGGACGATGGTCAGCCATATCTTCTGCTTCTGGTGGGCATCAACCTGTGAGGATGACAAAGTGAGAATGCCATTACTACACATGCAACATAACCGTGCATTACACAGTTGGATATACATGTCTCAATCACAGGGGCACATGATGTACACAGGCAGTGCAACGATGGCCATGGACAGTATGCCAGCAGTTACTACATGGTATCATTGTCTGGGCAGTAAAACCTTGTTTAAATGCACTGTCACTGCACTATTCCTGTCCAGTGCATATAACTACACACTTTCGGGGGGGTGACAACTACTCAGTGAGCCTGCTAGCCAGTGGCGTGCAGACTGTTAGTCAGACTTGCTAGTCAGACAACATGCACATTTAGAAAGGCAGTGGACAGAACACTCACCTGCTCCCCTGGTTTCCCATACAGCTTGATGTACTGTGGAAGGAGGCTGTCCAGCAGGGCCTGGTTCTCCTCAGTGCTGAAGGCTGGGGCTCTCTCCACAGTACGTGCCATTGCAGGGTCCAGAGGGGGCAGAGACAGCAGCAGTGTACTGGCAGATGTCGTCCTGGAGCATGTAGTGCAGGCAAGTGAGCTCTCAGGGGAACAGTCAGCATTATATGTGTGCTGCAGAGGCAGATACTGTCCCATGTGTCCAAAGTGATAGGTCCAAGTCGTTTGCATCTTCTGAATCTGGCCAATCCATGGAATCGCACCACTTACACACGCCCCCAGCATCCTTCAAATGTTCAACTTCATGACACCCATGAAATTGCAACATTGTTGTGGGTGACCAACTGAATTTACAGCATCAGACTCGTTCAAATTTTGAAAATGCGTCCGTTGCCAGGCCAGGCCATAGCCAATGGGTGCGCACCGATCGGACCATTGCTGTTCATCGCGTACCTAGGATACAACGCGTACCCGCACACATTGAATGCAATGGGCCGGTAGGGCACACCGATCGGACCATTGCTGTTCAATGCGTACCTAGGATACAACGCGTACCCGCACACATTGAATGCAATGGGCCGGCCGGGCACACCGATCGGACCATTGCTGTTCAACGCGTACCTAGGATACAACGCGTACCCGCACACATTGAATGCAATGGGCCGGCCGGACACACCGATCGGACCATTGCTGTTCAACGCGTACCTAGGATACAACGGGTACCCGCACACATTGAGTGCAATGGGCCGGCCGGGCACACCGATCGGACCATTGCTGTTCAACGCGTACCTAGGATACAACGCGTACCCGCACACATTGAATGCAATGGGCCGGCTGGGCACACCGATCGGACCATTGCTGTTCAACGCGCACCTAGGATACAACGCGTACCCGCACACATTGAATGCAATGGGCCGGCCGGGCACACCGATCGGACCATTGCTGTTCAACGCGTACCTAGGATACAACGCGTACCCGCACACATTGAATGCAATGGGCCGGCCGGGCACACCGATCGGACCATTGCTGTTCAACGCGTACCTAGGATACAACGCGTACCCGCACACATTGAATGCAATGGGCCGGCCGGGCACACCGATCGGACCATTGCTGTTCAACGCGTACCTAGGATACAACGCGTACCGCGACACATTGAATGCAATGGGCCGGCCGGGCACACCGATCGGACCATTGCTGTTCAACGCGTACCTAGGATACAAAGCGTACCCGCACACATTGAATGCAATGGGCCGGCCGGACACACCGATCGGACCATTGCTGTTCAACGCGTACCTAGGATACAACGGGTACCCGCACACATTGAATGCAATGGGCCGGCCGGGCACACCGATCGGACCATTGCTGTTCAACGCGTACCTAGGATACAACGCTGCACCCGCACACATTGAATGCAATGGGCCGGCCGGACACACCGATCGGACCATTGCTGTTCAACGCGTACCTAGGATACAACGGGTACCCGCACACATTGAGTGCAATGGGCCGGCCGGGCACACCGATCGGACCATTGCTGTTCAACGCGTACCTAGGATACAACGCGTACCCGCACACATTGAATGCAATGGGCCGGCTGGGCACACCGATCGGACCATTGCTGTTCAACGCGCACCTAGGATACAACGCGTACCCGCACACATTGAATGCAATGGGCCGGCCGGGCACACCGATCGGACCATTGCTGTTCAACGCGTACCTAGGATACAACGCGTACCCGACACATTGAATGCAATGGGCCGGCCGGGCACACCGATCGGACCATTGCTGTTCAACGCGTACCTAGGATACAACGCGCACCCGCACACATTGAATGCAATGGGCCGGCCGGGCACACCGATCGGACCATTGCTGTTCAACGCGTACCTAGGATACAACGCGTACCCGCACACATTGAATGCAATGGGCCGGCCGGGCACACCGATCGGACCATTGCTGTTCAACGCGTACCTAGGATACAACGCGTACCCGCACACATTGAATGCAATGGGCCGGCCGGGCACACTGATCGGACCATTGCTGTTCAACGCGTACCTAGGATACAACGCTGCACTCGCACACATTGAATGCAATGGGCCGGCCGGGCACACCGATCGGACCATTGCTGTTCAACGCGTACCTAGGATACAACGCGTACCCGCACACATTGAATGCAATGGGCCGGCCGGACACACCGATCGGACCATTGCTGTTCAACGCGTACCTAGGATACAACGGGTACCCGCACATTGAGTGCAATGGGCCGGCCGGGCACACCGATCGGACCATTGCTGTTCAACGCGTACCTAGGATACAACGCGTACCCGCACACATTGAATGCAATGGGCCGGCTGGGCACACCGATCGGACCATTGCTGTTCAACGCGCACCTAGGATACAACGCGTACCCGCACACATTGAATGCAATGGGCCGGCCGGGCACACCGATCGGACCATTGCTGTTCAACGCGTACCTAGGATACAACGCGCACTCGCACACATTGAATGCAATGGGCCGGCCGGGCACACCGATCGGACCATTGCTGTTCAACGCGTACCTAGGATACAACGCGTACCCGCACACATTGAATGCAATGGGCCGGCCGGGCACACCGATCGGACCATTGCTGTTCAACGCGTACCTAGGATACAACGCTGCACCCGCACACATTGAATGCAATGGGCCGGCCGGGCACACCGATCGGACCATTGCTGTTCAACGCGTACCTAGGATACAACGCGTACCCGCACACATTGAATGCAATGGGCCGGCCGGACACACCGATCGGACCATTGCTGTTCAACGCGTACCTAGGATACAACGGGTACCCGCACACATTGAATGCAATGGGCCGGCCGGGCACACCGATCGGACCATTGCTGTTCAACGCGTACCTAGGATACAACGCGTACCCGCACACATTGAATGCAATGGGCCGGCCGGACACACCGATCGGACCATTGCTGTTCAACGCTGTACCTAGGATACAACGGGTACCCGCACACATTGAGTGCAATGGGCCGGCCGGGCACACCGATCGGACCATTGCTGTTCAACGCGTACCTAGGATACAACGCGTACCCGCACACATTGAATGCAATGGGCCGGCTGGGCACACCGATCGGACCATTGCTGTTCAACGCGCACCTAGGATACAACGCGTACCCGCACACATTGAATGCAATGGGCCGGCCGGGCACACCGATCGGACCATTGCTGTTCAACGCGTACCTAGGATACAACGCGTACCCGCACACATTGAATGCAATGGGCCGGCCGGGCACACCGATCGGACCATTGCTGTTCAACGCGTACCTAGGATACAACGCGCACCCGCACACATTGAATGCAATGGGCCGGCCGGGCACACCGATCGGACCATTGCTGTTCAACGCGTACCTAGGATACAACGCTGCACCGCACACATTGAATGCAATGGGCCGGCCGGGCACACCGATCGGACCATTGCTGTTCAACGCGTACCTAGGATACAACGCGTACCCGCACACATTGAATGCAATGGGCCGGCCGGGCACACTGATCGGACCATTGCTGTTCAACGCGTACCTAGGATACAACGCGCACCCGCACACATTGAATGCAATGGGCCAGCCGGGCACACTGATCGGACCATTGCTGTTCAACGCGTACCTAGGATACAACGCGTACCCGCACACATTGAATGCAATGGGCCGGCCGGGCACACCGATCGGACCATTGCTGTTCAACGCGTACCTAGGATACAACGCGTACCCGCACACCTTGAATGCAATGGGCCGCCCGGGCACACCGATCGGACCATTGCTGTTCATCGCATATTGCGAATACAACGCGTACCAGCGCACATTGAATGCAATGGCCAATGTGTGCGCACTGATCGGTCCATTGCTGTCCAACGCGTATTGCGAATACAACGCGTACCAGCGCACATTGAATGCAATGGCCAATGTGTGCGCACTGATCGGTCCATTGCTGTCCAACGTGTATTGCGAATACAACGCGTACCAGCGCACATTGAATGCAATGGCCAATGTGTGCGTACTGATCGGTCCATTGCTGTCCAACGCATCCCTGTACAAGTCACTGGCATATGTCACCGTGCCTGTCACAGGTGAACATATGCCAGCCACATATACTTCCCAGGGAGTGAGGGGCACACCTACAACACCACAGCCTGTCCAAACTGTATCCTACGGCATGTAAGGCTGCATTACCTATTCCGTGTATGGGGGTGAAGATGTTGTTCTGTGGGTGTCACTTGGGGGCAGCCACCCCCAGGCTGTGCACGTGTTCATGGGGACAGAATCCTTGGTGTTTTGTGTACATGACCACTGTGATGTGCAACTGTTCATATCTGAGCATGTGGCATGGTCACATTTCACGGTGGTGTATGTGTATGTCATGTCACATACACCCTGAGTCCCATGTGGCACGGTATGTTTAACCCAGGGTGACCCATTGGCACAATGGTGATGGTCCTCCACAGTCTGTGTGCATGTTGTGTTACCAATGTCTCTGATTTCATGTGCACAATGGGAGGCAGTCTCCACATCCACGTTGTTTGTGCATGGACTTTGATGTTGTGCGTGTGTGTGTCACAGACGTCCATGTCTGTCCTGCCGAGGCAACAGGGACCACTACCTGTGGGGGTCATGGTTGTTTTGCTGTGGTGTATACATGATACACCATGTCATGCCAGTGTCCATGTGGCAATACAGGGTCCCTGGGAATCTACCTGTCGTTGAGCTGTGATGCCTGGGGCACATCAGTCCTCACATGTCACTGTGGGGTGTGTTTGTAATTTGGCAGCAGGAGATGGGAACTGGGACACGGCCTCATGATATCCAATGGCACGACCTGGGACTTATTGATGCCACTTGTTGAACTGTGATGTTAGATGTTGGCCATGTATGTGCCATACATATCCTTACGGAACTGCACACATCATGTACTTGTGCCTCATAATGATGTATCATGTGATGTTGAGTGTGTTCAATGCCACATATGTGGGGTGACTGACAATCTTGCTTTCTTCACCTATGCACTGCAGGGCATCAGCTGTCCTTAGACCATTCCCTGACCTGGCAACGATGGTGGAATCCGACGGTACCGCTTCACCAGGCAGCTGATTGAGGATTTGGCAGTGCGCTTGGCACCACATTTGCAACCTGGCCGTCCGTACCCTACAGCGCTGACCCCCAAGGTGAAGGTGATGGCAGCCCTACACTTCTTTGCCACCGGTACCTTTCAACACACTCTGGCGACTGCTGGTGGGATGTCACAGACCATGTTCAGCCGTGTGCTCCGGGATGTTTTGGAGGCTATGTTGATATACCTGAACCAGTACATCTATTTCCCTAGACTCCAATGACTCACTGGCGTGAAGAGTGACTTCTATGCCCTGGGGAGGATGCCGCATGTCATTGGCTCCATTGATGGGACACATGTGGCTTTGGTACTACCACAGGCCCAAGAGCAGGCCTACCGTAACCGCAAACACTACCACTCGGTCAATGCACTGGTGGTCTGTCTTGCAGATATGAGCATCTCACACGTGTGTGCCCGTTTCCCTGGTTCTGCACACGATGCCTACGTGATGAGGAGTAGTCGCATCCCGAGGATGATGGCACAGATGCTGAACCAGCGTGCCTGGCTTGTTGGTGTGTACTGACTTTGTACCATTGTGTGTGTTCTGCTATGTAGTGTTCCACCCTCTTTTCCAACTCTGCTAATGTGCAATTGTCTGTATGTAGGTGACTCCGGATACCCCAACATGCCGTGGTTGCTGACGCCCCTCAGGAACCCTGTGACACCAGCCCAGATGCGCTACAATGAGGCACATGGTCAGACCAGGAGAGTGATTGAGTGGACATTTGGTCTCCTGAAGAGCCGCTTCCGCTGCCTCGACAAGACAGGAGGGTCCCTCCCATATGCCCCAGCAAAGGTGTGCAAGATTATCATCGTCTGCTGCATGCTCCACAACCTGGCAGTGCGGAAGGAGTTGCCTCTCATCCTGGATGACGATGACCAATGTCCGCCACCTGTGGAGGATCCTGGCCTGGACCACGATGCCAGTGATGATGATGATGATGATGATGATGATGATGATGGTGATGTCCGCACACAGCTCATCACCAACTTCTTCAGCTGAATGTGAGTATCCAGAGATGTCATGTCAATGATGTGAGTTAGCATGATATGTGTTGGTGGTGCTCTGGTGCTGTTTGAGTGTGTCCATGGGCTACATGACTGTATGCGTGTAGCGATGTGTCCTTGCAGGTAGTCTGTACTCCCAACAGTGTTGACATGCTAACTTGGTTCTGGGTGGGTATCTTGTAACATGTATTGTGCATGAGTATTGCAGTTCTGCCCTGTTCTTCAGTGCTTTTGACTGTGTGTCATTTCTGTCCTTCACAGGGTACTTTCAGAGTCGTTTGGTCAACTGTGATCCCCAACACCGTGATTTGACTTCCCGGGTGGTAGCTGTTGTGTCCCTACAGGTGATGTGCACCACACCCATGGACTTCCTTCCTTCTACACTTGTTGACTGTGTGCCCGCTGCCAGGTGGGATTACCTTGCATCTGTGGTGGTTACAACATGTTGCAAATGTGTAATAAACCTGTGCTTCACTTTGGGATGTGCGTTGTCTGTGATCACACATCTGACTGACATTTGCTTACTGCACCAGTGGGCTAGTTAACACAGACTGTGAATAGGTGTTGGGTCTGTGCAATGCAACGTATTTCCTGGCAACATCAGTGTAGGCGATGAGTCAGATGGCCATGGTGTGTATGTGTTGTGTAGCCCTGGTGGTGTGCCTCCCTCATATGTGTGACGTCGCCATGACTCACATGCCGGTGTTGTACTTGCTGTAGCAGTTAGCATGCACAGTGTCATTTCCCAGATCATCATCGCCACTTCTGAGACAACATAGGAATCACAACAGAGGCAAGTATGGTGTATTAGTGAGTTTATTGACATACATGTGTGAGTATAGTGCACAGGATGGTGGGTGCTGTACATTGTGATTGTAATCCAAAGTTCCTAGATGATTTGGAAGTCCTGGTAGCAGAAATGTCCAGAGTGAAGTCCACAGTAATCAGAGACATTGGTCCAACTTGAGCTCCCCATGTCATGTGGGAGAGTTGTGTTGCAGTAAACAGGGTGAACAGTTTGCGCACAAAGGTGATTATCCAGAACAGGTTTTGGCTTCCTGGGGGTTGCACATGGCCATCGCCCTCTCACTTGCCCCTCCTCGGACGGCCCCTCTTCTTGGGGGGGGACCCTCAAGTGCAGGCTGCTGCGGTGCAGGGGACTCTTCGCCAGAGTCATCCGCCCTCCCTGTGGCAGTTGCAGTTGTTTCAGCAGCAGATGTTGTGGGCACACAGGGAGGTGTTGACTGGTTGCTGCTCATCTGGCAGAGGCATTGTAATATGTCCCTATGCACCGCCGTCATCTCTTGCAGTGTGTCCCACTTGGACTCCACGCAGGACATGTGTGAGTCCAAGCGGGCATGATGGGCAGCCTGCTGCTGTTTAATGTCCCTGAGGAGCCCCACTACCTGGCTGAACTCTCCGGTGCTGGACTGGTACGCATCGGCTATGCGTGCCAGTTGTGGGTCATCATGCAGTCCAGACCCCTCTGCGAGCAGCGACCTATGTCTCCCACCCCTCCCACCACCCCTGGCGACACGTGCAGTACCTGAGGTGGCACGCACAGGTGACCCTGGGCCACCTTGTGGGTTGTTGGTGGTGGTGGTGTCCATGGCCCCACGTTGGTCCAGGGTCCCTGTGCTGGTGGTGGTGGTGCTCCTTGGTCTGTCCATGTCGGCAGGGGTGGTATGTGTGTTGACAGTCGTTGGAGGGGTGGGTGCAGGGGGTGCAGCTAGTGGTCCTGCTGGTGCTGCATGATGACTTGCTCCGGAGGTGCCAGGTAGGTCTTCTTCATCCGAGGAGGGCAGAGGCTGTTCCCCACCAGTGAGCTCCGTATCCTCTTGAGCCTGGGACGAGGACTCCTCAGCGTCTGCTGCTGTGTCCCCATCATCACCTGTTTTTGGGAGACACACACAATGTATGTTATGTTTCTGCAGGCATCAATGGTTGACACACCTGACAGTTGTGACTGTGCCTCTGGATGCGGGCCTGTACATTGCATTGTCCTAAGTTGTCACAGTCAGGGGTTGATATTGGTGTAGCACATTGTCCTGCATTATTTGGGCATTTCTATGTGAATGTTGGGGTGTGTACATGATCTGCATTGGTTGTATTTGGTTGACATCCGGTCCTCCTTCCCACCCAGCCAGATATTCCACCATGGAACATGCTTCCATTGCAGGGAGTGCAAGTTGTCTTTCAGGATGTCAGTCAGTGGTGTCCTGCTGTTGGTTGGTGCACAGTTCCCAGCAGGGCCTTGTGCTCCCCACAGCAGTAACCAGTGTCAGCCATCTTGTGAGTTGTTTTCCACTCCCTGTGATGTGCGCATGGTTCAGGGTGGTGTTGATGGGACAGTTGTGGGGGTGACCAATATCTGTGACTACCACTCCCATCATGCTATTGCGTCCACCCCACTTCCCAGCATGCCCATACTTACTTGCTTTTGAGTGGACTTCAGTGTGTGTGAGTGTGAGAGCAATGGCAAGATGGCTGACAGTGGTGTCCTGCTGTTGGTTGGTGGGCAGTTCCCAGCTTGGCCTTGTGCTCCCCACAACAGAGCACCAGTGTCAGACATCTTTGATGGGGCTTTCCACTCTCTGTGGGGTGTGCATGCGTGTGTGTGAGCTTGCTGGCCCATGTGGGTGGGGGATGTTGAGCTGTGACTACCACTCCCATCATGCTATTGCCTCCACCCCACTTCCCAGCATGTCCATACTTACTTGCTTTTGGGTGGACTTCAGTGTGTGTGAGTGTGAGAGCAATGGCAAGATGGCTGACAGTGGTGTCCTGCTGTTGGTTGTTGCACAGTTCCCAGCAGGGCCTTGTGCTCCCCACAGCAGTACCCAGTGTCAGCCATCTTGTGAGTCCTTTTCCACTCCCTGTGATGTGAGCATGGTTGAGAGTGGTGTTGATGGGCCAATTGTGAGGGTGAGCAATATCTATGCCTGCAACTCCCATCATGCTATTGCCTCCACCCCCTTCCCAGCATGCCCATCCTTCCTTCCTTTTGACTCTGCTTCCCTGTGGGGTGGGCTGCCTGTGCTGAATGGATGGCTGGGAGTGTTGTCCTGGCAGTTGTTTGGCTAACAGTCCCAGGAGTGTCCCTGTGCTTCACACAGCATAACCCAGGGTGGTGGTTCTTTGTGGGATCTTCAGTTAGGATGTGAGGCATTGCATTCTCCCAGGTGGGTTATGTGAAGTTTGTGTTGAGGGGGTGTGTGAGGGGAGGTGCTTGTGACTATGGTCAGTGCTGTGAGTCCTCCTTCCCACCCAGCCAGATATCCCACCATGGAACGTGCTTTCATTGCAGGGAGTGCAAGTTGTCTTTCAGGATGTCAGTCAGTGGTGTCCTGCTGTTGGTTGTTGCACAGTTGCCAGCAGGTCCTTGTGCTCCCCACAGCAGTACCCAGTGTCAGCCATCTTGTGAGTCCTTTTCCACTCCCTGTGATGTGAGCATGGTTGAGAGTGGTGTTGATGGGCCAAATGTGAGGGTGAGCAATATCTGTGCCTGCAACTCCCATCATGCTATTGCCTCCACCCCCTTCCCAGCATGCCCATCCTTCCTTCCTTTTGACTCTGCTTCCCTGTGGGGTGGGCTGCCTGTGCTGAATGGATGGCTGGGAGTGTTGTCCTGGCAGTTGTTTGGCTAACAGTCCCAGGAGTGTCACTGTGCTTCACACAGCATAACCCAGGGTGGTGGTTCTTTGTGGGATCTTCAGTTAGGATGTGAGGCATTGCATTCTCCCAGGTGGGTTATGTGAAGTTTGTGTTGAGGGGGTGTGTGAGGGGAGGTGCTTGTGACTATGGTCAGTGCTGTGAGTCCTCCTTCCCACCCAGCCAGATATCCCACCATGGAACGTGCTTTCATTGCAGGGAGTGCAAGTTGTCTTTCAGGATGTCAGTCAGTGGTGTCCTGCTGTTGGTTGTTGCACAGTTGCCAGCAGGGCCTTGTGCTCCCCACAGCAGTACCCAGTGTCAGCCATCTTGTGAGTCCTTTTCCACTCCCTGTGATGTGAGCATGGTTGAGAGTGGTGTTGATGGGCCAATTGTGAGGGTGAGCAATATCTGTGCCTGCAACTCCCATCATGCTATTGCCTCCACCCCCTTCCCAGCATGCCCATCCTTCCTTCCTTTTGACTCTGCTTCCCTGTGGGGTGGGCTGCCTGTGCTGAATGGATGGCTGGGAGTGTTGTCCTGGCAGTTGTTTGGCTAAAAGTCCCAGGAGTGTCCCTGTGCTTCACACAGCATAACCCAGGGTGGTGGTTCTTTGTGGGATCTTCAGTTAGGATGTGAGGCATTGCATTCTCCCAGGTGGGTTATGTGGAGTTTGTGTTGAGGGGGTGTGTGAGGGGAGGTGCTTGTGACTATGGTCAGTGCTGTGAGTCCTCCTTCCCACCCAGCCAGATATCCCACCATGGAACGTGCTTCCATTGCAGGGAGTGCAAGTTGTCTTTCAGGATGTCAGTCAGTGGTGTCCTGCTGTTGGTTGTTGCACAGTTGCCAGCAGGGCCTTGTGCTCCCCACAGCAGTAGCCAGTGTCAGCCATCTTGTGAGTCCTTTTCCACTCCCTGTGATGTGCGCATGGTTCATGGTGGTGTTGATGGGACAGTTGTGGGGGTGACCAATATCTGTGCCTACAACTCCCATGATGCTATTGGCTACACTGACTTGCCCAGCATACACATATTTCCTTTCTTTCAGTGGGCTTTCCTGTGTGGTGGTGTTGTAGCGGTGGCTACTTGTCTGGATGTGTTTGTCAGTTATATTTGTGCCACTGCCTAGCTGTAGTTGTAGTTGTGTTTGTACATGTGATGACACAGTTAAATGTCACTTTGAGATGGCATGTGTTGTGTTTCTCTGAGTGACATACACATTTTGGGATGATTCTGTTCTGGTTGCTGTGTATTTGCTAAGAGTGCATGGTTTGACTCTCCCCTTGACAGTGATGTGTGTGTGTAGTCGCAGAATATTGTGTAAATTTGTTGTGTACTCACCAGGCTCTTGGATGTTTTCTAGTCCATAGACGCTCACTGGTGGTAGGATGGCCCACACCTTCTCCTCCCAGGGCCTGAGGTATACTGGCTTGGCAGGAGGGCCACTGCCGGTGTGTTGGCTCAAGAGGTAGTCCTTCTTCAACAGCTCCTTGACCCTCCTGTGCACGTCATACCACCTGTTCTGGATGTCTGTCTTTGTGCGCAAACATGGTGATTGTGCGTTCACCCTGTCGACGATCCTCTCCCACATCTTTGTTTTCTGTGACATGGGTGTCTGTTGGACCAGTGTACCAAAGAGCTGTGGCTCTACCCTGAGGATCTCATCTACCAGGACTTCCAATTCACTATCTAGGAACTTATGATTCTTCTTTGGGGGCATGGTGATGGGTGGTGATGGTGAGTGATGTGTGTGTTGGTGTGCAGGTGAAGGTGTGTGAGTGTATGTTTTGCTAGGTGTATGTGAGGTTTCTATTTGTTGTGGTGCTGATGGTGTGTGGCTTATGTGATGGATGAGCTGTGGGTGTGTGGTTGCTGTCTGTTGAGTGCTGGCAGGTAATTTGAATTTGCAAAGGATCATGGTAGGGATTTGTGTCCTTTATATGGGTGGAGTTGTGGGTGTGTCTTTGTTCCCTGCCCCTCCCCCCAGTATTTATTGGCTTTGTAATTGCTTGTTTGGCCTTTTTTGTGTATTTTCCCTTTGTACTTTTCGTGCATGTAGGAGACGTTCTTGTGACCGAGTCGGACCCTGCAGTTGTCTCGTACGGGCTTATCCGTTTCGTTCACGCTGTGTTTGTGCTGTTTTCTATGCTGCGTACGCGTCGGTCGCGGTGTTTTGGGTTGCTTCGCCTCGCAGTTTTGTATGCGTGTCGGTCGTACGGCTTGTCCTCCGTGCGACTCGGTCGTGTTTTCCACGCCTTGCATCGTACTTGGCGGGTCGGAGTCCGCGGGTACGTCTCGTTCGGTATTGTTCCGGGGGTGAGTCGGTCGGTTTGAATCGCGTGTTTTTCCGGGCGGATTGCTGTTTTCCGCGTGGCTCGGTCGTTCGGCTTGTGTTCCGTACGAGTCGGTCGGGTTTTGCTCGCTTCTCATCGTACTTGGCGGGTCGGGCTGCACCGGTACGTGTCGGTCGGAATGTATTCCGGCTCCTACTCGGTCGGTACGTTTTCCGGCCGGAATCGGAATCGGCCCCTAAGTGCGTGTCTGCAAAATAAAAAGAGAGAAATGTGACAAAGTAAAATGTGTTGAGATTGAGGGTACTAGTGCGTCTAGTTAAGATGGAAATGACAAGCAGGTGTGCTGAATGTGAGGGGAAAGGTAGTCCTAAATATCTCAAATGAGAGTTATAGAAACAAACCTATATGTCTCATGAAGTTGGTTGGTGTAGGTCTAAATATAGCAGCAGATTCGGGTTCACCTTACACAATTGTGAATGAAAAAGTGTGGCAGAATAATTTTGAACAGAATTTAGTATCTTTTGTGGAAAATTCTGATATTGCTCCAGAAAGCTACACGGCTGAGACAATTGACATGATGGGTTACAGGAAATTGATTTTCAGATGCAAGAACAGGAAGGCATGTGGGAAACTATATGTAGCAAGAAAAGGTCCATCGGTCCTTGGGTGGTTGGATCAAAAGAATTCACATTTATTATCAGATCCTAACAGCAAAGAACAGGTTTTGGTAGTAGATGAAGGACAAGCAACGGAAAGGGAAATGCTGAAGAGATTTCCCAATGTGTTCCGTAGGAAAATTGGAAAGCTGAAACATTTTGAGCACAAAATCATTCTGAAAGACAAAGCTATTCCGAAGGCTCACAAAGCAAGGAATATACCTAAGGTAGTCAGGTATGAAGTTATGAATTAATATGGTTTAGTGAATGCTGAAATCATAGAGCCAGTAGAATCGCCGGAATGGTTAGCCCCTTTAGTTGTTTCAGGCAAAGCCAATGGTAAAGTGAGATAATGCAGTGATGTATGTGATTTAAATGATAATATTGTTGTGGACCAGTCCCCTTTACCTAGGATCAGTGAAATGCTGACTATGACGAAGGGTATGGAAGTGCTTTCTACCCTAGACCTATCTGCTGCATGCCACCAAATTCCTGTACATGAAAAGATCAAGAAGTACATGGCATTTGTCACTCAAGTAGGGAGTTTTCAGTTTAAAAGAATACCTTTTGGGTTGGCAGCGGAAGTGTTTCAACACCTTATGTTTAATTTGTTAGGGAAAATAAAAGGGATTTTGTTCTTCCAAGATGACATACTAGTTATGGGAAGAGATAAGGAGGAGCATGACAAGAAACTACACGAAGTACTGAAAGTTTCAGACAACCAAGACCTTACAGTTGAGTATGACAAATGTAAATTTACTAAGAAACATGAAACTTACCTGGGTCATGAGATTAGTTGATGTGGAGTTAATCCTAGGAAAAGTTTCTTGCATGCTATCAAAGAGGCTCCGTGTCCACCAAACAGAGAGGACTTAAGGTCATTTTTGGGGCTGGTGGAATTCTTTTTGAAATTTGTAAGGAACTTTTCAATGACAACTTTCTATATAAGGAAGATATTGAAAGCAAATGTAAAGTTTTTGTGGTCAGATGAATGAAACTGAGAATTTGATAAAATCAGAAGGCTATTTGTTCTGCACCTGCTCTACAAGTGTTTGATCCCCAGTGCACTAACACAGTAACTACAGATGCTAGTAGAAACGGTCTAGGGGCAGATTTAGCCCAAAGAAATATTACAGGTGTTGAAGTCATAATTGCATTTGCTTCACAGGCTTTATCACCATCAGAAGAGAACTATGCAGTGATAGAGAGGGAACGTTTTACCTGCATACAGGCCGTGGAACATTTTCACTCATTCGTATGGGGAAAGGAGGTAATTTTCAGATGTAACCATAAACCGTTTGGGAATATTTTTACTACCATAGGGATGCCAAGAGTTTTTTCAAGGCTAGGGCGTTTAGCCATGCTTTTATTAGATTTTGTGTATTTACCTGGAAAGAAAAATGCAGTTGCAGATTTTTTAATCCAGAATGCCCACAACATTGCTTGGGAATCAGGGTGATTTGCCGGAAAATGAAAACATTTCATGGTGGTTGATACAGGGGAACACTCATAAAATCGGGAGGAGTGGCATGCAGAGAGAGAGAAAGTTCAAGAATTAAGAAAAATTAGCAACTTTGTGAAGGAAGGATGGCCAAATAAAAGCATATTAGGAGAAATCAGAGCATTCTGGGAGAGACGCAATGAGCTGACAATTGTGGAAAGATTCCTATTTAGAAGGGAAAAAATAATTCCTCCTTCCGCCTTAAGAGGAAAAATCACCTTTGTGTGCCATGTGGAACACCTAAGGTTAATAAAAGCAAAATCTGCAATGCAAAATTTGTATTGGTGGCCAGGCATTGATAAGGATGTAGAAAGGGTTGTCCGAGAAAGCCATGAATGCATGTCTGCGGACACGTCTTTGAAGACCTTGAGACCTCCAATGAACAGTATGTTCAAGTGCCCAAACACTCCTTGGGAAAAGGTGGCTGTGGGCATCATGGGGCCAGTTGGGAATAATTAAACATATACTGTAGTGCTGATTGATGTATTTTCCCAATGACTTTAAATCAGAATTGTTAACAGAATAAATACAGACACAATACTGGGATTCATTGATGATGTCTTCCAAAATGAAGGGTAACCCATGATCTTGTTAAGTAATAGTGGAGTACAATTTGTCTCAGAGAAAGCTAAAGAATGTTTCAAATGCTATAGGGTTTTTCACAGAACAACATCCCTTTACCATTCAAGTGGAAACTGAATGGTAGAACGCTTTAATAAGGCTCTTAAGGGGGCAATTCAGTTAGTGCTGAAAATTAGTTCTCGTTGGTTAACACACGTATATAAAACTCTTTGGTCATACTAGATAACAGAAGTGGCATGCACAGGATTTTCCCCTTTTGAGTTAATGAAAGGAAGAAAGCCAAGATCAAAATTTAACCCAGGATGGTTGCACACCCACGCAAATGTGACCTGGTGTTCGAAAAGAGTCAGAGTAAATATTGTGAACAAACATGAGGAATATAAAAGATTCTATGACAAGAAACGTGGAGTTAAACCCGTTATGTTAAAGTTTGGACAAAGGGTAAGAATTAAGAAACCAGGCATGATTCCAAAGGCAGTTAGTTCTTACTTTGAACCCAAACGCATTAAACAAGTGTTGAATAATGCTGTCAGATTAGAAGATGGTATGGTATGGAAATTAAAAAGGGTTGCTGTCTATTCGGAACAGAGCAGAGTAGAAATAACAGAAAGGAAAAAAGTAACTCCAGAGCAGCAGGAGAGTGTTGATAATAATGACATAGCGTGGTTTGGTGGAGAGGAGGAGTACCGGCCAAGTAGTGAGGATGTAGAAGATAGAACGTTAGGAGATGTCTTTTAGAGAAAGCAGTTACTTGAAGGTTGTGGAGCGGCTTGGTCGCATAATAAAGGAACTTGCTTACCTTTAAGTTTGGGTAGCGTCTTACTACAGAAGCACTCAAACGGCCCTCACAAACTAGTAGCAAAACCTATAGTGTCTCTTCTTTGACTGGTGAGTTTGTCTTTGATATTGTGTATATGCAATTAGGTGAATGCAAGAATGAGCCAATTGGTGGATGACTGGATGCATTAGTGCAAGGATAAATGGCTCAGTGCATGGATGTTGAGTGACTGAGAACATGGAAGGATGGGTGAGTGACTTCATTTGTGGAAGTATCCAAACATTTTTCAGTCATAAGCTATATTTACTGGCTTTGCAAATGCTTGTTTTTGCACGATTACATGCAGTCCGGCACTGTGCTTAAACCATCTCTTGCCAGACTTGAAAATGTGCATTGTTAAAATAATATTTCAGATGCTCTGTGGCTACAAAAGGACTGTTGTGTATTTCAAACGTTTTCTTTTTTTTTCTTTATAAATCAAGGGCTCTCTCTGTTAAAGGCGTATTTTGTTTTCTAGTAAATCATATTACTTCTGTTTCTGCTTGCAATCTGCTTAAAAGACAATTTGGCTTTTACACTCTTAAAAATGGGAAAGAATCCAACTGTAAAACGAGTTACAGAAAAATAATTCTCCTTGCTCTTATGTTGCTTCTAAGAGCTCGATTCACCAAAGGATTGGGTCACATATTATATTTATCGACAGTAAAAAACATGCTAGATAGGTTCCCATGCCTGTGGATATATTTATTTATGTAAATATTTTATTCATTGCAATATCAGAGCTTTCATTTATCTGGCGTAAAATTCAAAGGCAGTTACGAGCCTGCAGAACACCATCAAGCATGTCCGTCAAGTGACCGTTTCAGAGGTTCTGTTTTGGATTGTACTACTGAATGACGACATGAAGAAATATCCACATACAAGGAAATTGAGGACAGAATTTCAAGGGACAAAATGTTGAAAGGTAAGTGTATATAGGGAAGTATAGATTTGCTATTCCTACCTCCACATCTACCATACCGTGGCGATTTATGTGCAGCGTTGGTACATATATTTGGACTTAAGTATAGAAAATGTAGACTTACAAACCTCTCTATATTTTTTTCGGTATCTTGTCCATGCTTTAGTACAATTGATATTCTGACTTCAATATTTAGTATGCACACCCTGTTCTGAGAAATTATTTCATTTATTCAGAATATTTGCGTAAATTAAGCACAACGTTTTCATTCTCTCGTTTGCTTGTAAACAGAGGTGCAATGGCCTGCCTTAAATCTGGACATATTTTAACAGATCATACCATTTGAGAAACCTGCAGGAACAGCGATAGTCATACTTTTAGTAAAATCAAAAGTTCATGTCTAGTGCCAGACCTAAAAATAATGCTGTTTGGAATAAAATTACTATAGACAAGAGTATAGAATATAGCACTTTATGCAGTATTTAAGCACTGTAAATGACAGATGTTATTATAACCCAAGTTAAGGGTATTCGATTTACTGGCCTTGGTTGGATGGAAGGCTGCGTGTGATCTACAATTTGGTCCAGCAGCCCACGCAACCCATGCTGGACCAGCGTATATTTGAAAATAGCATACTTTTTAGTTGGAAGCTAGATCTTTGTTCAGCTTATCGCTCACAGTGGGTGAATTTGGTACTAACCTGCATGGAAGTATGCTCGCGCCCTCGCCCTTTGTACTCCGTACAATAGAGATTTATAGCATTGCCATAAAAAAAAGTACCTCTATCCTAGTGGTAAGCCAAGCAAACCCTCTATCAGAGTCCCACTCAGGTGACATAATCACCCCTCTCAGTGGTTACCGTACTCTGGATGCCCCAGTTAGGAGGGCAAATCATAACTATACACACAGTTATGGCCCTCCAGAAAGCTGGTACATCCAGTTTCAGTCAAGGAACATGTAGGGTGATTGATGGGAGGTGGGGAGTCAAAGAGTGTCAGCTTGAAATGGTGGAAAGGGAGTACAAAACATTTAAAAAGTCTGGCAGAGGGCGAGAATGAAAATCAGGAGGTTCATGTGGGTAATCCAGGGTAGGAGAGCCTGAGATTAGGGTGGGGTTTCTATCTCGGTAGTGAGCGACTATGCAAGATGGTTGAGCCATAGCAAATAACTTGAGCACTCTCAGCGAAATCTTGCAGATTACTCATGCAGCGTGACTCGTGAGCAGGTGACCATTTTACCATGATTTAGACGAATGTATGACCAGAGGAAGACACATCCTCCAAGTTAAAGAGCAGTAAACTCAGTGATTCCAAAGCACATCCACAATCTGCATGGGTGCGATCAATGAATGTGCAGTTTCAACAATCCCTAATCCTGTTTAGACAACCCTTCCCAGAGCCTTTTGGGAGCATTGAGGGTGCCGTCAAAGGAAGATGCAGCCTCCCAAGGTGAACGACGGTACTACCAGCAAACTATGAGGTCTGTCCAGGAGCAGCGTGAGTAGCGACCAAAGTAAGGTACACCTAACCAAAACATAAAATAGAAGTCCCCAGAGACTAAGAGGTCCACTATACACATTTAGCAGGAATGTTAGCACGACCAAGAAAGACACAACTTCCCAGGTGAACAACAGTACATCCTAGAGATTATGATGTCCATTCATGAGTGGTATGGGTGCGACCAGAGGAAGGCATGGTTTCCCAATACATCGCAATACTATGTAGAGACTAACAGGGCTACCCAGGAGCAGTGATGGGTCGACCAAGGAAGATGCAGCTTCCCAAAGTAAATAGCAGTATTACCAGCAGAATATGAGGTTCAAACTGGAGGTGTAAGGGTGACAATAAAAAAAGGTTCAGCTTCTCCAAACCTTGTAGCAACTGCATTACCTAGTGGATATGATGGCGCAACATTGGTGTGTTGAAAGGTTGAGGCAATTTTTCCAAAAGAGACAGAGTCTATGAGGTCAGCTTAGGAGGACCACACAGCAGCAATTATATAGTGCACAGAGGAAGATTCAGTTTCCCAAAAGAATGCAGTAATCCTTTGTGAGACATGGGTGTAAATATTAGCCTAAAAATGGCAGAAGGAGATAATGTCTCACAGAATTCTTATTTTCTTTCTCAGGCTTCTTTTCTAAGATTTGCAGTTTCAAGTTAATAGTTGTTATACGTTTTTAACACAATATTTCTCAGGCTAATAAGTTTATTCTTTCTGATAATTCTAACTCTATGTCTGTTCTTTTCATTGTATCCAGATTCTGGCGATCAGCGTGGCCCCATTTTCTTGGACCCTCGAGAGAACAAATGGTAGGAATTAGTGTGGATGGGGAAAAATATTTAAAAGTTTTTTCAAAATTAAAAACTTGAGTGCCTAAGCCTAATGCTTCTTTTCTGGGGTCTTCCCCTTTCATTTTTTTGTTTCTTATTTGTTTTCCCTTCCTTTTCTTGCTCTAGGTTTTACTGACTTATAATATTCAGGTCACTTAGTATCTCCTTTCTTTTCTTTCATTAATTTCTGCTCTGCTTTTTAGTTGTACTCTTTTTTAATTAGTGTTCTCAATGTAAAGAATGTATTGCCCAGTCCATTGAATAAGGAAGGGGTGGCGTATTTCACTCCATATTAAATTAACTTAATCAGTGGCTTGAAGTACGTTTTTGTGGGGGGTGGTGGCTCTGCCTTCTGTGCTCTTCTCCTTCATTGTCTGCCTCACACCATACCATTCAGAGACTGCTTCCCCTTAACAAAACAAGAAGAGGAAAAACAGTAAAGTAGCCTGTCATGATCCTGACACACACCTGGTAACCCACAACCCTCCCCTGGTCATGGCGGGTGTTAGACTTGGCCCTTTTTGCAGGGTTATCCCCAAATGTTTTGATTCTTCCTCCTATTTTTTCCTGACCTATAGGACTCTGGTCACTTTACCACTGCTAATCAGTGTTAGACGGCATATGCTCTCTGTGTAAATTGTTATTACAATTGGTTCTCCCTGATTGGCATATTTGATTTACTGGTAAGACCCAAGTAAAGTGCACTGAGTGTGCCAGGGGCTGTAAATCAAACGCTACTAGTGGGCCTGCAGCACTGATTGTGCCACCCACGTGAGTAGCCCTGAAAAAGGTATCTCAGATCTGCCAGATCTGTGCGCAGATTTAAACTGCTATCTTAACCTGGCAAGTGCACCCACTTTCCAGGCCCTAACCTTCCCTTTTCTTACATGCAAGACACCCCTATGGTAGGCCCAAGCTACCCCCATGGGCAGGGTGCAGTGTATGTGAAAGGTAGGACATGTACTGGTGTGTGTGTGTGTGTGACATGTCCTGATAGTGAATGTTGCAAAGTCATCCTGTGCCCTGGGCACCCCCAACTTTTTGCTGACTTGTACTGGTGGTAACTGACTCTGACTGACCCTGGGCTCTGCCTAACCAGGCCCAGGGCCAGTGCTATGCTGAACGAGACACATTTAGAATACAGTGAAAACACCTACATACACTAGGGTACACTATGGGTTGGGGTACCCCTGTGATTGGCATGACCTACCCTATAAGACCCTAGTACATAATAGGGCAGGGGGATTGAAACTACCTATCAGTCCCTAGTATATAGTAGGGCATGGCAGTTTACAGGCCAGCAGCCTTTTCTGCACTTGCATGTGTGCACTGCTGAAGCCTGAGGTCAGTTTAAAAGCAGCCCTGGGTTCCATGACTGCTTTTAAAAAGTAAATTGTGCCCAAACTCGACTTTGGTGTTTGGGCACTTAAAAATGGATAACCTACAATGTTTTGGCATATTAGGAACCCCCAGGGTCTCCCCTAGGTGTCCCAGGGGTGGGGGGTCAAGTATTTATAAGGTGGACCCTTATAAAATGAGTTTTATATGCCCTGGGTTAAGTGAAATTTCACATTTCACTCCCCACATTGTGATAAAGTGCTGCCCAAATTCGACTTTGATGCTAGGAGCACTGGGAAGGGAGGATCTACAATATTTCTACAGATTCAGAACCACTAAAATCTCCCCTAAGTGATCCATGGTGTGGGGATCCTGTAGATATAGGCAAAGTATTTATAAAATATGTTTTTGTAGGTCCTGGCGCTGCAAAAATGGCCCAAGTCATTTTCCCATTGCAAATCCCATGCCACATAGGTTAACATGGCAAGAGGTTATTAACTAATAACTCCTAATAGGAGAATGATAGAACTTCCATTCAAAGACTTCCCCGAATGGTAGTGATAAATCCAACAATATGATATTGTTGAATTTCTCCTAAAATATACAGACAAGAAGTTATAAGACTTTCTTGTTTGTGAGTCCAGATTCAGCCTTCCAGGGGTCTGTCCTGATTGGTCAGAGTTAAGTGGATTAGCCAGGCTGCTTTGAAGAGGTGATAAAGAGCCCTGGGGTTACCCAGCTCTTCTGGGAGGGCAGTGTGCTGTTCCACAGGAATGCCAGGGCAGGGGGAGGAGTCGTAAACCATGGTCTTCAAAGGGGAGGGAAGAAACCAGTGTCATTTACAACTCTAAACTTTTGACCCCAAGCCGGATGCTAGGTTAAGGAAGGAATGAGCAGATGCAAGGGGGAGAGACTTAGGAAATAGCCTTCCTAGGGGTGTGTTTAGCCAGCTCTTAACTCTCTGCTGGAAAATCAGCCATTATGAATTTGGAAGATTTGATGCACTCTGGGACAAAATAATGCCACACCCTACAGGATGTGGTCATATCTTTGGGGAGTTACCCTGCCCCCATTCGTCAGGAGTGACCTCCTGCTTGACCCAGAGAACTTGGAATAAGTATCTGAGAAGGGCAGAGCCCCTCAGATCTGCTGCTTGAAACTTAAGAAAGCAAGACATTGTGCCATGCTGAGAAGTTGGATGTGCAATTGCTAAGGTCTGCCCTCTGAGGACTGCACCATCTGGAACTACAGCCCTGAGGACTACCTTGCTGTGAAAAAGACTAAAGAGTGGACTCCCTGCAAGCTACAGGTTAACAGAGCTCACCTGGATCATCACCACCAAGAATTCTCAACCTGGAAAACTACCAGTGGATTTGTAAGGGTTTTGTCCAAGTGGATTGTGGGAACTGAAGTCCTCAACTTTCAAGGACCATCTTGGAGCTTCCAGACCCTTGGAGTGAGTTTGAGACACTTTGGGACCCTTTAACTTCAGGAAGAAGTTCCAGGAGTTTGGAGAACTTTGGAGCAACTTTGAAAAAAAGCTCCATAGGGGGACCGACTCAACCTGGCCAGCCAAGCCGCCTGCCTTCAACCGCAAGCCGGCCAAGCCATTCAGGTTTGTCCCGCTGAAAGCTCCGTAGGTCCGACTTCCAGAGTTTGACCGGGAGTAGAAGAAATCCGAGGCCGGCGAACCCTCACCGAATCCGGCCTGGTGAAGAGCATCCAGGGACCCCACGAGAAAAAGCTCCAGAAAAGTTTCTAAGTCCGAAGGTAAAAACTGTGACCGGGACCTACCACGAGGGGTCGCCGCTCAGGGCTCCATCACGGTCGGCCTGAAACTTTGACTTTGAGCCGGTCTATCGCGACTAGATATCCCAATAAGGTGCTGTTAGACCTGGCAACATTGGCGTGGGTCTCCCTTCCATTTTTTTCGCTGTTGCCTCCTATGTTTTTGCTATGCTTTGCTGGTATAGATACTTTGGTGCACTTTGCCATTGCTGTTCAGTGCCAAAGTGCAAGTGCTCCCTATTGTAAATTGTTGTAATGGATTAGTGACTCCCTGATTGGCTTATTTGACTTACTTGTCAGACCCTAGTACAGTGCACCATGAGTGCCCTGGGCCTGTAAAACAAATGCTGCTGGTGGGCTTGCAGCACTGATTGTGCCACCCACAGAAGCTTGTAAAATATGGCTCAGGCCTGCCATTGCAGAGCCTGTGTGCAGTCTGGGACTGCCATGTCGACTTGGCAAGTGCACACACTTGCCAGTCCCTAAACCTTCCCTTTTCTGCGTGTTAGTCACCCCTAAGGTAGGCCCAAGGTAACCCTGTGGGCAGGGTGCATTGTATGTGACAGGTAGGACATGCCCTGATGTGTGTGGCATGTCCTGATAGTGAAATACTGCCAATTTCGTTTTTCACTATTGCAAGGCTATCTGTTCCCATAGGCCAGAATGGGCAGTTTGATTATAACATCTTATAAGCATAACTGACCCAAGGAACAAGATAGGAAAATAAAGTTTAGTATGCATGAACTCAGAATGTTAAAGTGCATCTTTTAGTGTGGGTGATTTTAACATTCTGTGTTTGAAAATACCACTTTTAGAAAGTAGGTATTTTCTTGCCTAACCATCCAGTATGCCTCTGCTAGGTCTGTGTATTACATGTCTGGTTTGTGAGTGACAGTGGGCTGGCGAGGGCTTTGGCTCCAGCAGTCTGATGAGTCAGGGCTGGGCTGAATAGGACCTGGGTTGAATAGAGAGTAGGGAGAGGAGATTTCCCTTCACTTGCCTGAGCCTACATTGAATAGAGAGTAGGGGGAGGAGATTTCTTTTCAGCTACCTGGGCCAGGTCTGCTTTCTACAATGCTGTCTCTATCTCCTGCCAGGAAGCTGCACCAGGGAGGACAGAACTGGTTTGGGCTGGGTACAGACACTCTCTGCCTTCAGAGAACAAAGAAATTGTGGGTATAAAAAGAGGGGCCCAGACCCCAGAACTTTAGATCACTTCTGGGAATCAAGACAAGGAGAGAAACCAAGGAAGCTGAAGGAGGAGACTGCCCTTGCGCTGGTTACTGTTTGGGGTTGGCCTGCAGTGGTTACTCTTTGCCAAGGAAAGGAGAAAAAGGAACTTTGTGTGTACTTTATCATCTTGAGGAAGATCTCCAAGGGCTTGAAGCTGAGCTCACCTCCTGTTCTGAAATCTCAGGGACACAAAGACTTCACCACCAGCTTCCCCTGAATTTCCTTACTGGGAATTCTACCTGCAGAGAGGTGCCTGCTGTTGTTTTAGGACCTCGAGAGACTGCGTGTCGCTGGGAGCTGGAAGTGCGACGCAACGAGGAAGAAGCGTGTCGCCGCCGCAGCTGTTTGCCGTCGCATCGCCAAAGAAGCGTGCCGCCGCCGCATTGCCGAAGAAGCGTGTCCCATCGCCGGAGAAGTGTGCCGCCGCCGCAGAGGTTGCTGTCGCATCTCCTGAGAAGCACGTCGCAGGGCCTGTCGCGGCTAAAGAAACCACCGATTTTGCCGCACGGCTGTCGGGCGTGCACACATCGTATCCAAGTTGTCGCATCGCATCAAAGACGCCATTTTGTTGCATCGCACCGGATCGTCGCATCGCATCGAGGCGCCATCTTGTCGTATCATAACCGGAACGCAGTAAGAAACTGACGCATCACCTTCCCTGCGGCCCTTTTGTTTATATTGCGTTACGCATCCAAGGTACTTTGAGAGTAAAGTGTCGCATTTACCATCTACATTGAACTAAGCTATTTTTACCAATTGAAAGTCATATTTTTGAATACTATTTTGTGGATTTTTGTCGTTTGGTCTTGTGTTAAATCTAGATAAAGATTACTTATTTTTCTAAACTGGTGTGGTGTCCATTTGTAGTGTTTTCACTGTATTACTGTATGTGTTCACAAATGCTTTACACACTGCCTCTGAGATAAGCCTACCTGCTCGTGCCAAGCTACCAAGGGGGTGAGCAGGGGTTATTTTAGGAGTGTAGCCCCCTTACCCTGACTAGAAGCAAGGGCCCATACTTGGTCAAAGGTACCTACCTCTGCCAACTAGAGACCCCTATTTCTAACATTGGTGGTCAGCGGTGAGGATTCTGGACTTGCATTTGTGACTCATATACAGTGATTGGTGTACACTACTGGTGAGTGCAGACCATTACGCAACCACATACATTTTGGTAGAATTTTTTTCCTTGGGACTTCTATTTTTGCTAAGAACTGCCAATTCTTGTTACCATGAGCAAAACTGCATCCAACGCATCTATGGATCTACAATTTGAAGAAGGGAGGGTTGATACGTACACTGTGCCACAGCTTAAGACCATCTGTACAAAATTTTAAATCTCTGTGAAAGGCCTCACCAAGAAGGAGGAGTTCCAAAAGGCGTTGAGGGCCTGGTTGGAATCTAGAAATACTCCTGAGCATCCTGAAGAGCCTAGTGAGGAGGCAGAGAATACAGATGGGTAGCTAGAGGGGCCATTGGGCCTGACTGGGGAGAAAGTACCTTCCAGGGCAGGCAGCAGTGTTTCTTCAAAGGGCCTGTCCCCAGGAGAGCTGGAGGACAGGGAGAGGGATAGAATGCATAGACGGGAGCTAGCCAAGCTCAAAATGGGTGGTCAGATGGAATTAGAAAATAAGAAGTTAGCCTTGGAAGAAAAGAGAATGCATTTAGAGCATGAAAGAATGTTGAGGGAGTTGGAGCTGAAAGCAAAGAGCTTAGAGATTACTCCCTCTGGTGGCAGCGCACCATCAGTGCCTGTAGAATCGAGTATATATCCCCAAAGATGTAATTAAGGAGTTCCACAAGCATGAAGATATTGGTCAATGGTTTAAGTCCTACGAAGTGGCCATGTCCTCCCACCGGGTCCCTGAGAAGGATTGGGGAGCGGGGTTGTGGGGGCGCTTTCTCAGTGATGGGCGGGATACCTTGTTAGACTTGCCCTCTGAGGACCAGAATTCCTATGCCCGCATGAAGGAAGCCTTAATGACCAGGTATGGGTTGACCCCAGAGCTTTATAGACAAAGGTTTAGAAATTGTAAGAAACTGGAGTCAAGTACTTGGGTGGAATATGTGTCTTTTTTTTTGCAGAGCACTGGATGGTTGGGTGAAGGGTAGCAAAGTGAATGATTTTGAGGCGCTCTATGATTTGATTGCATGGGAGCACTTGTCCAGTAATTGTTTTCCAGAGCTACGCCAGCACCTGATTGATAGTAAGCTGACTACCCCTAGGAAGCTTGCTGAGGAGGCGGACCGCTTGGTTAGTACCCGGGTCCACAAGGGTCATGTGGGAGACTCCGCCAAAGGTGGGCAGGGTCCCCAGCAGAAAGTGGGGGGGGGGCAGGGTAAATAGAGGGAGTTCCAGAAAGGGCCCCAAAGTAATCCCCAAGGGAACCAAGGGAAGGGTTCCCAGCCTCCCCCTGAGAAGAAGCCAGGGCCCCGACAGATAAGCCTGTTCAGAGGGGGCCCAGGAACTGTTATAATTGTGCTCAGGTGGGCCACTGCTTCTGGGATCCTAAGTGTCCCATGAAAGCGAATGCAGCACCCACTGGTGCGCCCCCCTGACAGATGGCTAGTGTAGCCCTGGGGGAGGAGTTGGGTGCTCAAGGTGGGTGGGGTCCCGCAGAGATGTCCCTAGTCTCTTTAGGAGACAGTGAGATGGTCCCTAGGATCCAGCTGCCTGATAACACTAAGAAATACAGGCAGTGGGTGACCATCAATGGCCATAGGGTGGAGGCTCTGAGAGACACCGGAGCCAGTGTGACAGCTGTCAGTTGTCGGCTGGTGTCTGAAGAGCAGGTGATCCCCCATGCATTTTACCCTGTAGTTGCCGCTGACAACTCAGAGAGCCACTGCAAGGTGGCCCAGGTTCACTTTCAGTGGGGGGGGTCTCAGGTACCTTTCAAGTAGCTGTGAGGCCAGCCATGCCTGTTGACTGTCTGCTAGGCAATGATTTGGAAAGCTCCCCTTGGGCTAAGGTGGGGAGAAGGGCTCATTTGGAGATGTTGGGTCTGTCTGAGTGAGCGTGTGTGACCACTCGGTCCATGGCAGCCAGTAAGGGTATTCAAGAGGACCTGGAGCCTGAAAGAGTGGCCCAGGTGCCTGCCTTAAAGAGAAGAAGCAGGGGGCACGGGAAACCAGCCCCCGAAGTTCCCAAGGTCCAGGAGGAGGCAGACCTTGAGGGGGATGCCCTGGAACCTACAGGGGAACAAGTAGCTGAACTGGGGGACCTGCCCGAGCTGACCCATTGGCAGCAGGAAGGAGGCCCCTCCAGGGAAGAGTTCTGCGAGGAGCAGAAGAAGTGCCCTTCTCTTGTGGGTTTTCAGCAACAGGCCACAAACCAGGCAGCAGGTGATCAGTCTGGGTCACATTGGATCTACTGGGAGAATGGTCTCCTGTATAGCGAGCCTAAGGTTGCTGAGCCTGGGTCAGCCCGTGTGCTGGTGGTACCCCAGCGCTTCAGAGCCTTACTACTGGGTCTGGCTCATGATGTGCCTTTAGCAGGACATTTGGGGCAAGACAAGACCTTTGAACGGCTTGTCACCCAGTTTTACTGGCCCCAAATGGGCAATAGTTCAGATACTCATTGCAGGACCCGTCAGACTTGCCAGGCAAGTGGTAAGAGTGGGAGGAAGCACAAGGCTCCTCTCCAACCGTTCCCTGTGGTCATCACTCAGCACCCCCTTTGAAAGGGTGGGCATTGACATTGTGGGGCCTCTGGATCCCAAGACAGCCATGGGCAACAGGTTCATCCTGGTCTTGGTGGACCATGCCACCCGGTACCCGGAAGCCATCCCTCTCCGAACTGTGACGGCCCCCGTGGTGGGACGTGCATTAATGGGGATTTTCTCCCATGTGGGGTTCCCCAGAGAGGTGGTGTCAGACCGTGGTATCAACTTCATATCTAAGTATATGAAGTCCCTGTGGCAGGAGTGCGGTCTAACCTACAAGTTCACCACTCCTTACCACCCCCAAGGTAATGGGCTGGTTGAGAGATTCAACCGGACCCTAAAGGGCATGATTATGGGTCTTGAGGAAGCTATGAGGCGTAAGTGGGACGTCCTCTTGCCATGCCTTCTGTTTGCTTACAGAGAGGTGCCACAGAAGTCCTTAGGGTTCAGTCCCTTTGAACTGCTGTATGGTCACCCTGTAAGAGGACCTCTGAGTTTGGTAAAGGAAGGCTGGGAGAAAGCTCCCAGTAAACCTCCCCAGGATGTATATAGCTACATGTTGGCCTTCAGAAACCAAACTAGGCGTTTCAGACAACTCGCTCAGAAGAATCCAGAAGCCAGCCAGGAGGAGATGAAACGGTGGTATGATCAGAATGCCACTCTGATCGAGTTTCAGCCTGGACAGAAAGTGTGGGTCATGGCTCCCATGGAGCCTTGTGCGCTCCAGGATAAGTGGACCGGACCCTTTGAGGTGGTGGAGCACAAGAGTGATGTCACCTACTTGGTGGATTTGCGGTCTCCTAGGAACCCTTTGCGGGTCCTGCATGTAAACCGCCTGAAGCCCCACTTGGAGAGGTCCAAAGTGGGCATGCTCCTAGCAACAGATGATGGAATGGAGGAGGAGACTGAGCCTCTTCCTGACCTCCTGTCTGCAAAAGAGCAAGATGGGTCAGTGGACGGTGTAAACCTCTCTTCCGCCCTGACCCTTGAGCAGCAGGATGAGTGTCGCCAACTGTTGGGACAGTTTCCTGATCTGTTCTCCCTGACTCCCGGTGTCACTGAGTGGTGCGTCCATGATGTGGACACTGGGGACAGTCCTCCTGTAAAACACAAAACTTACCGGGTGATTGACAGGGTGAGAGCTTGCATCAAGGAGGAGATCTCCAAGATGTTTGCTTTAGGGGTGATTGAGTCCTCCAACAGCCCTTGGGCCAGCCCAGTGGTCTTGGTCCCAAAGGCTGCCGCACCTGGTGCCACACCCGAATTCCGGTTCTGTGTGGACTACCGAGGACTCAATTCAGTCACCAGGACTGACGCGCACCCCATCCCCCGAGCTGATGAGCTCATTGATCGGTTAGGGGCTGCCCGGTACCTCAGTACGTTTGACTTAACGTCTGGGTACTGGCAGATCGCCTTAACTGATGGGGCAAGAGAGAGGTCCACATTCTCCACACCAGATGGGCACTACCAATTCCGGGTTATGCCCTTTGGGATGAAGAATGCCCCTGCCACCTTTCAGAGGTTGGTCAACCAGGTGTTGGCTGGACTGGAAGATTTCAGTGCCGCCTACCTGGATGACATCACAGTGTTCAGCGCCAGTTGGGAAGAACATCTGCGCCACCTCTGGGAAGTGTTGATGGCACTGCGGAGGGCAGGCCTCACGATCAAGTCGAGTAAGTGCCAGATCGGGCAGGGTTCCATGGTGTACTTGGGACACCAGGTTGGGAGCGGCCAGGTGGCGCCCCTACAGCCCAAGATTGATACCATCCTGGCTTGGGAGCCTCCCAAGACCCAGACAGAGGTGAGAGCCTTTTTAGGACTCACACGGTACTGCAGGAGGTTTGTCAAGGGGTATGGCAGCATTGTTGCCCCCTTGACAGAGCTGACTTCCAGGAAGCAGCCCAAGAAAGTGAACTGGACTGACACCTGTCAGAAAGATTTGATGCCCTAAAGACTGCCATGTGCCTGTGCTTCAGGCGCCCAACTTCTCAAAGGAATTCATGGTGCAGACAGACGCTTCAGAGCATGGTGTGGGGGCTGTACTTTCACAGATGAATGAGGAAGGCCTAGACCAACCTGTAGCCTTCATTAGTAGGAGGTTACTTTCACGGGAACAGAGGTGGAGTGCAATTGAGCGTGAGGCATTTGCTGTGGTCTGGGCACTGAAGAAGTTGAGACCATACTTGTTTGGGACTCACTTCCGGGTTCAGACCAACCACAGGCCCCTCAGATGGCTGATGCAGATGAGGGGTGAGAATCCAAAGCTGTTGAGGTGGTCCATTTCCCTACAGGGGATGGACTTCACGGTGGAACACCGCCCTGGTACAGAACACGCCAATACTGATGGTCTGTCCAGATTTTTCCACCTTAGTGAAGAGAACTCCCAAGAGGGTGGGTAGTTCTCCCCACATTTCAGCTGGAGGGGACACGTGTTAGACCTGGCACCATTGGCGTGGGTCTCCCTTCCATTTTTTTCACTGTTGCCTATGTTTTTGCTATGTTTTGCTGGTCTAGATGCTTTGGTGCACTTTGCCACTGCTGTTCAGTGCCAAAGTGCAAGTGCTCCCTATTGTAAATTGTTGTAATGGATTAGTGACTCCCTGATTGGCTTATCTGATTTACTTGTCAGACCCTAGTACAGTGCACCATGAGTGCCCAGGGCCTGTAAATCAAATGCTGCTGGTGGGCTTGCAGCACTGATTGTGCCACCCACAGAAGCAGCTTGTAAAATATGGCTCAGGCCTGCCATTGCAGAGCCTGTGTGCAGTCTGGGACTGCCATGTCGACTTGGCAAGTGCACACACTTGCCAGTCCCTAAACCTTCCCTTTTCTGCATGTTAGTCACCCCTAAGGTAGGCCCAAGGTAACCCTGTGGGCAGGGTGCCTTGTATGTGAAAGGTAGGGCATGCCCTGATGTGGGTGGTATGTCCTGATAGTGAAATACTGCCAATTTCGTTTTTCACTATTGTAAGGCTATCTGTTCCCATAGGCTAGAATGGGCAGTTTGATTATAACATCTTATAAGCATAACTGACCCAAGGAACAAGATAGGAAAATAAAGTTTAGTATGCCTGAACTCAGAATGTTAAAGTGCATCTTTTAGTGTGGGTGATTTTAACATTCTGTGTTTGAAAATACCACTTTTAGAAAGAAGGTATTTTCTTGCCTAACCATCCAGTATGCCTCTGCTAGGTTTGTGTATTACATGTCTGGTTTGTGAATGACAGGGGGCTGGAGAGGGCTTTGTTTCCAGCAGTCTGATGAGTCAGGGCTGGGCTGAATAGGACCTGGGTTGAATAGAGAGTAGGGGGAGAGATTTCCTTTCACTTGCCTGAGCCTACATTGAATAGAGAGTAGGGGGAGGAGATTTCTTTTCAGCTACCTGGGCCAGGTCTGCTTTCAACAATGCTGTCTCCACCTCCTTCCAGGAAGCTGCACCAGGGAGGACAGAACTGGTTTGGGCTGGGTACAGACACTCTCTGCCTTCAGAGAACAAAGAAATTGTGAGTATAAAAAGAGGGGCCCAGACCCCAGAACTTTAGATCACTTCTGGGAATCAAGACGAACCTTTGCCAAGGAGAGAAACCAAGGAAGCTGAAGGAGGAGACTGCCTCTGTGCTAGTTACTGTTTGGGGTTGGCCTGCAGTGGTTACTTATTGCCAAGGAAAGGAGAAAAAGGAACTTTGTGTGTACTTTATCATCTTGAGGAAGATCTCCAAGGGCTTGAATCTGAGCTTGCCTCCTGTTCTGAAGTCTCAGGGACACAAAGACTTCACCACCAGCTTCCCCTGAATTTCCTTGCTGGGAATTCTACCTGCAGAGAGGTGCCTGCTGTTGTTTTAGGACCTCGAGAGACTGCGTGTCGCTGGGAGCTGGAAGCGCGACGCAACGAGGATGAAGCGTGTCGCCGCTGCAGCTGTTGCCGTCGCATTGCCGAAGAAGCGTGCCGCAGCTGTTTGCCGTCGCATCACCAAAGAAGCGTGCCGCCGCCGCAGCTGTTTGCCATCGCATTACCAAAGAAGCGTGTCGCATCGCCGGAGAAGCGTGCTACCGCCGCAGAGGTTGCCGTCACATCACCGGAGAAGCGCGTCGCAGGGCCTGTCGCGGCTAAAGAAACCACCGATGTCGCCGCACGGCCGTCGGACGTGCACGCATCGTATCCAAGTTGTCACATCGCATCAAAGACGCGATTTTGTCGCATCACACCGGATCGTCGCATCGCATCGAGGCTCCATCTTGTCGCATCGTAACCGGAACGCAGTAAGAAACTGACGCATCACCTTCCCTGCGGCCCTTTTGTTTATATTGCGTTACGCATCCAAGGTACTTTGAGAGTAAAGTGTCGCATTTACCATCTACATTGAACTAAGCTATTTTTACCAGTTGAAAGTCATATTTTTGAATACTAAATTGTGGATTTTTGTTGTTTGGTCTTGTGTTAAATCTAGATAAAGATTACTTACTTTTCTAAACTGGTGTGGTGTCCATTTGTAGTGTTTTCACTGTATTACTGTATGTGTTCACAAATGCTTTACACACTGCCTCTGAGATAAGCCTACCTGCTCGTGCCAAGCTACCAAGGGGGTGAGCAGGGGTTATTTTAGGAGTGTAGCCCCCTTACCCTGACTAGAAGCAAGGGCCCCTACTTGGTCAAAGTTACCTACCTCTGCCAACTAGAGACCCCCATTTCTAACAGGTGCTATAGGTTTCTAAGTGCTATAAGGTGATAAATCTTTAAAAATTCATATCCCCGGTTCCCTACATTGGATTTTTGTCGTTTTGGTGTCATTTTAAAGATAAAAATATTTCCTATTTATATAAATTGGTGTTGGATTTTTATTATGCATTGTGTCTTAATTATTTACTGAATTGGTGTTTTTTAAATGCTTTATATACCTGTCTTTGAAGTTAAGCCTGCCTGCTCGCAGCCAAGCTACCAAGGGTTGAGCATGGGAATAATTTTCTAAGACCTATGCTGAGTCCTATCATGTGTTAGTGGCCTTATTGCCAGTGGCAGACCTACATTTGCCCCTACCAATAATCCACTTTCCAACATTTGGTGCTCAGCGGTGTGGATGAGGACTTGTGTTTAAAAAGTACACCTTTCAGTAAAGTGAATTAAGATTATAAAAATCCTCTAAATTGCCTTAGAACAAAACTTTTTTGTTTGATTTTTGGAATTTGGACTAAACTGTTTTTAATCCATTGTTTTGATTTTTCCAAATTGTTCTAAGTCTGTTGTGAACCAAAACTAGGGAACCATGGAGCTGGACCTGGCTAAACTGTCCCAGTTCAAGATGGCTGATCTTAGGGTACAGTGTAGGCTTAGGGGGCTGCCTGCTTCCAAGAAGCTTAGGAAGGCAGGGTTGCTTGAGTCCCTAAAGGCCTGGGCTGGGGTAGCTGAGGAGAGTCAAGGGGGGATAGAGGGTGTCCCCCCAACCTCATCCAAGAGGAGGGTGAGGATGATGCTGTTCCATTTTATCTAGTGTTAGCCATATGATTCCAGATGGTGGGAGTGGGGAAGGGTCCCTTACTCAGGAACCACCACTGTCCCTTGCCGAGAGACAGCTTAATGCTCAATTAGCTTTGATTGCCTTGGAGAAGGAGAAATTGGAATTGGCTAAGAAGAAATGGGAGAGGGAGGAGGCGTTCAAAAGAAATGGTGGCAGTGAAAATGATGAAGGTTTTGAGATGTCCAGGGGTGGTGGATTTGATCCCAAACTTCCCAAGGGTATAGTTCCCAAGTACACAGAGGGGGATGACATTGACAAGTGGCTAGCAGCTTTTGAGAGGGCCCTTAGAATGAGTAGGGTCCACTCTAAGTATTGGGGTGCACTCCTGTGGGAGTTGATTCAAGTAGCTGGGAGGGATAGGCTGCTGACCCTGAAGGGAGAGGATGCAGAATCATACCAGCAGATGAAGGCATGCTTAGTCAAAAGATTTGGTCTGACTCCAGAGCAGTACAGAGTGAAGTTTAGAGGCACCCAGAAATTGAGTTCAAAGTCTTAGGTAGACTTTGTGGACGTTTCAGTGAAGGCACTGGAAGGCTGGATTGTTGGTAACACTGTTGACACATATGAGGGATTGTATAAGTTGTTTTTGAAAGAACACATTTTGACTCATTGTGCAGAAGAGAAGTTACGCCAGTATCTAGTGGACTCTAAGCTGACAGACCCCAGAGAGCTGGGGGAAGCAGCTGATGAGTGGGTGAGAACCCGGGTTCCATTCAGCACCAGGGGAGTGACCAGAAGAAAGGAGGACAGGTCCCTCCCCTAGGGAAAGCCCAAGGGAAAGCAGGTCAAAAACAGAAGGAGTCCTCCAAAGACCCATAAAAACCTGAACAAGGAGGGGGGCCCCGAGCCAACCCAAATTCATAGGGAGGGGGTATCATGGAAAGAATGGTAGGTTCTTTGATCCCTCAAAGGTGGGTAAGTGCTTTGACTGTAACCAGCCAGGGCACAAACAGGGAGATGCTGTCTGCGCCAAGAAGCTCCCCCCTAAGGGGCCATCCACAGGGATTGCCAGTGTAAGTGTAGGGGTGGAGAGTGGTGCCCAGAGAAGGGTAGTCAGGTGCTGGAAGCAACCTTAGTGTCCCTGGGTGAGGTGAATATTGCAACCCTTGCTGCCTTACCTCCAAACATGGACAAATACAGGCAGAGGCCTAAAGTGAATGGGACTGAGGTTGAGGCTACCAGAGATACTGGGGCTAGTGTAACTATGGTCCTGGATGAGCTGGTGCCTCCAGAGAGGGTGGTACCTGGTGAGTTTCACCAGGTGACTTATGCAGACAGCACTACCAAACTCCATCCTATGGCTGTGGTGGATTTGGAAGGGGGAGGTGTGACAGGCCCTATGAAGGTAGCTGTGTCAAAGGTGCTCGCAGTCCAGTGTTTAGTGGGCAATGATCTTGAAGCCTCTGTGTGGTCAGAGGTGGAGAGAGGACTCCATATGAAAATATTGGAGCTCCCTGAGTGGGTATGTGCTATGACTAGGTCACAGACTAGCCAGAAGGGAGGGGCTGGACACTTGGACCCTGGAAAAAAGGGCCAAGCATCCAAGGACAAGGGTACTGGGCCTGGTAAGCCAGCCCAGGGAACTCCAGAGGTGCAGGAAGAATCTAACCCTGATGGGGAGGATCTAGCCTCTGAGGTGGGGACTCCATCCCTGCCAGAGCTGTCAGATTTGGCAGAACTGACAGGAGCAGGTGGACCCTCCAGAGAGGAGTTCAGTAAGGAACAGAGAGACTGGCCCACCCTTGAGAGCTTGAGGCGGATTGCTTCTAAGCAAGAGGAGGGGGATGACAGTGGGTTTCACAAACTCTACTGGGAAGATGGACTGCTTTATACTGAGGCCAGAAACCTCAAGGAGGGGGCAACTAGGAGGTTGGTGGTGCCCCAGAAGTACAGAGAATTCATCCTGACTTTGGGTCCTGATATCCCCTTGGCAGGACATTTGGGACAGATAAAGACATGGAACCGGTTGGTGAACCATTTCTACTGGCCCCATATGTCTGAAAAGGTAAAGGAGTTTTGCAGCTCCTGTCTCACCTGTCAGGCCAGTGGAAAGCCAGGGGGCAAGACTCAGGCTCCCCTAATACCACTGCCAGTGGTTGGGGTTCCTTTTGAAAGGGTGGGGATGGACATTGTTGGTCCCCTGGACCCACCTACTGCATCAGGGAATAGGTATATCTTAGTGGCAGTGGACCATGCCACTAGGTACCCTGAAGCAATCCCTCTTAGAACCATTGATGCTCCTATAGTGGCTAGAGCACTGCTTGGTGTGTTCACCAGAGTGGGTTTTCCAAAAGTGGTGGTATCAGATAGGGGCACAAACTTCTTGTCCAGCTATCTGACTGCTATGTGGGATGAGTGTGGTGTCAACTACAAGTTCACCACCCCCTATCACCCACAAGCAAATAGTCTTGTTGAGAGATTCAACAAAACCCTGAAGGGCATAATAAATGGGTTGTCAGAGAAACTCAGGAGGAGATAGGATGTTCTCCTCCCATGCTTACTGTTTGCCTACAGGGAGGTGCCACAGAAAGGGGTTGGTTTCAGTCCCTTTGAGTTGTTGTTTGGACACCCTGTGATGGGGCCATTGAGCCTGCTGAGAGAGTCTTTAGAGAAGCCTCTTAAAGAAGCAAAGGACAATGTGCTTGACTATGTGCTAGGCCTGAGTTCTAGAATGGCAGAGTACATGTACAAGGCAAATAGAAAACTGGAGGCCAGCCAGGAGCTCATGAAGCACTGGTATGATCAGAAGGCTACTATGCCTGAGTATACTCCAGGACAATTGGTGTGGGTGTTGGAGCCTGTGGCTCCCTGGGCCCTCCATGACAAGTGGAGTGGGCCCTATCCAATCTTAGAAAAGAAGGGTGAGGTTACCTATTTGGTTGACCTTGGCACCCCCAGGAACCCTCATAGGGTCCTGCATGTAAAGATATTGAAACCCCACCATGACAGGGCAGACATGACCATGTTACTGGTCACTGATGAGGGTGTGGAGGAGGAAACTGACCTGTGCCCGACCTCCTCTCCACTAATGTGCAAGATGGGTCATTGGAGGGGGTTGTACTCTCTCCCAAGTTGACAGACCAGCAGCACAGAGACTGTAAGCTAGTGCTGGAGCAGTTTGCTGGCCTGTTCTCTTTGACCCCAGGCATCACTGAGTGGTGTGTGCACCGCATTGACACTGGTGACAGCCTACCTGTCAAAAATAAACTGTACAGGTTGTCTGACCATGTCAGAGCCAGCATTACAGCTGAGGTTGCTAAGATGCTGGAATTGGGGGTAATTGAACCGTCTGAGAGTCCATGGGCCAGTCCAGTGGTGCTGGTACCTAAACCTAATCCTCAGGGGAGACCCAAGGAGTTAAGGTTCTGTGTGGACTACAGAGGATTGAATGCAGTCACAAATACTGACGCTCACCCTATACCTAGAGCTGATGAGCTCATTGACAGGTTAGGGGCTGCTAAGTACCTGAGTACATTTGATTTGACTTCAGGTTACTGGCAGATTGCCCTCACTGATGGAGAAAAGGAGAGGTCAGCATTTTCCACACCAGAGGGACATTATCAGTTCAAGGTAATGCCCTTTGGCTTAACAAATGCACCTGCCACCTTCCAAAGGTTGGTGAACAGGGTCTTGTCTGGGTTGGAACAGTTCAGTGCAGCTTATCTGGATGATATAGCTGTATACAGTTCTACCTGGGGGATCACTTAAGCCACCTAAGGGAAGTGCTTCAGGCCATGCAGCAGGCAGGCCTGACTATTAAGGCAAGTAAGTGCCAAATAGGGCAGAGTTCTGTGGTGTACCTGAGCCACCTGGTAGATGGGGGCCATGTACAGCCTCTCCAAGCTAAAATCCAAACTATTTTGGATTGGACAGCTCCTGTTACCCAGACTCAGGTCAGGGCATTCCTTGGACTGACAGGGTATTTTAGAAGGTTTGTTCAAAATTATGGGACCATTGTGGGGCCCCTAACAGAACTCACTTCTAAGAAGAGACCCAAAAAGGTGTATTGGACCCCAGAGTGTCAGAAAGCTTTTGACACTCTGAAAGCTGCTATGTGTTCAGCACCAGTGTTGCTGGCCCCTGACTACACAAAAGAATTTGTGGTTCAGACAGATGCTTCAGAGCAAGGGATTGGAGCAGTGTTGTCACAGCTAAATGAAGAGGGCCTTGATCAGCCAGTTGCCTTTATTAGCAGGAGACTTCTTCCCAGAGAGCAGAGGTGGAGTGCCATTGAGAGAGAGGCTTTTGCTGAGGTTTGGTCCCTGAAAAAGTTGAGACCATATTTGTTTGGGACTCACTTTCGTGTTCAAACTGACCACAGGCCTCTCAGATGGCTCATGCAGATCAGAGGGGAGAATCCCAAGCTGTTAAGGTGGTCCATTTCCCTACTGGGAATGGACTTTACAGTTGAACACAGACCTGGGGTTGCCCATGCAAATGCAGATGGACTTTCCAGGTTTTTCCACTTAGCTGATGAGGACTACCAGGGTGTAGGTTAGTAACCCATCACCTTTCGTTTGGGGGGGGCTATGTTGCAAATTCATCCTGTGCCCTGGGCACCCCCCAACTTTTTGCTGACTGGTACTGGTGGTAACTGACTCTGACTGACCCTGGGCTCTGCCTAACCAGGCTCAGGGCCAGTGCTATGCTGACAGAGACACATTTAGAATACAGTGAAAACACCTACATACACTAGGGTACACTATGGGTTGGGGTACCCCTGTGATTGGCATGACCTACCCTATAAGACCCTAGTACATAATAGGGCAGGGGGATTGTAACTACCTATCAGTCCCTAGTATATAGTAGGGCATGGCAGTTTACAGGCCAGCAGCCTTTTCTGCACTTGCATGTGTGCACTGCTGAAGCCTGAGGTCAGTTTAAAAGCAGCCCTGGGTTCCATGACTGCTTTTAAAAAGTAAATTGTGCCCAAACTCGACTTTGTTTTTGGGGCACTTAAAAATGGATAACCTACAATGTTTTGGCATATTAGGAACCCCCAGGGTCTCCCCTAGGTGTCCCAGGGATGGGGGGTCAGGTATTTATAAGGTGGACCCTTATAAAATGAGTTTTATATGCCCTGGGTTAAGTGAAATTTCACATTTCACTCCCCACATTGTGGTAAAGTGCTGCCCAAATTCGACTTTGATGCTAGGAGCACTGTGAAGTGAGGATCTGCAATATTTTTACAGATTCAGAACCCCTAAAGTCTCCCCTAGTTGTCCCATGGGGTGGGGGTCCTATAGATATAGGCAAAGTACTTATAAAATATGTTTTTCTAAGTCCTGGTGCTGGAAAAATGGCCCAAGTCATTTTTCCCATTGCAAATCCCATGCCACATAGGTTAACATGGCAAGAAGTTATTAACTAATAACTCCTGATAGGAGAATGATAGAACTTCCATTCAAAGACTTCCCCAAATGGTAGTGATAAATCCATCAATATGATATTGTTGAATTTCTCCTAAAATGTACAAACAAGAAGTTATAAGACTTTCTTGTTTGTAGGTTCAGATTCAGCCTTCCAGGGGTCTGTCCTGATTGGTCAGAGTTAAGTGGATTAGCCAGGCTGCTTTGAAGAGGTGATAAAGAGCTCTGGGGTTACCCAGCTCTTCTGGGTGGGCAGTGTGCTGTTCCACAGGAATGCCAGGGCAGGGAGAGGAGTCGTAAACCATGGTCTTCAAAGGGGAGGGAAGAAACCAGTGTCATTTACAACTCTAAACTTTTTACCCCAAGCCAGATGCTAGGTTAAGGAAGGAATGAGCAGATGCAAGGGGGAGAGACTATGGAAATAGCCATCCTAGGGGTGTGTTTAGCCAGCTCTTAACTCTCTGCTGGAAAATCAGCCATTATGAATTTGGAAGATTTGATGCACTCTGGGACAAAATAATGCCACACCCTACAGGATGTGGTCATATCTTTGGGGAGTTACCCTGCCCTCATTCGTCAGGAGTGACCTCCTGCTTGACCCAGAGAACTTGCAATAAGTATCTGAGAAGGGCAGAACCCCTCAGATCTGCTGCTTGAAACTTAAGAAAGCAAGACATTGTGCCATGCTGAGAAGTTGGATGTGCAATTGCTAAGGCCTGCCCTCTGAGGACTGCACCATCTGGAACTACAGCCCTGTGGACTACCTTGCTGTGAAAAAGACTAAAGAGTGGACTCCCTGCAAGCTACAGGTTAACAGAGCTCACCTGGATCATCACCACCAAGAATCCTCAACCTGGAAAACTACCAGTGGATTTGTAAGGGTTTTGTCCAAGTGGATTGTGGGAACTGAAGTCCTCAACTTTCAAGGACCATCTTGGAGCTTCCAGACCCTTGGAGTGAGTTTGAGACACTTGGAGACCCTTTAACTTCAGGAAGAAGTTCCAGGAGTTTGGAGAACTTTGGAGCAACTTTGAAAAAAGCTCCATAGGGGGACCGACTCAACCTGGCCAGCCAAGTCGCCTGCCTTCAACCGCGAGCCGAAAAACACACAGTTGATGGACGGAATGCAGAACAAATCAGTGTTGACCCTGTGCCTCATGGGAACAGTCCAGCCCGAACTGCTAAGCCAGGTCCTCCCTGGACCGGAAACAAGCATCCTAGGACCGGTTTCGGGGTTTCACCACTCATCAGCCAGGATAGCTTGATTCCAGTGGCACAGTGAGCCCGGGTCCCACGTCTGGGCATACCCGGCGCACTTAGGGCAAGAAAGCAAAAGACACACAATTGATGGACGGAATGTAGAACAAATCAAAACATTCACCCCCAGTCAAGAGATCTGGGTTCAATCCATCATTCTTTTGCTCACCATGCCACCCCAGTTTAGACCTGGCCATATGCAAATCAGTCTTGACCCTGTGCCTCATGGGAACAGTCCAGCCCGAACTGCCAAGCCAGGTCCTCCCTGGACTGGAAACAAGCATCCTAGGACCGGTTTCGGGGTTTCACCCCTCTTCAACCAGAATAGCTTGATTCCAGTGGCATGGAGAGCACGGGACCCACGTCTGAGCATACCCGTCCCACTCGGGGTGACAAATGCAAAAACAACAGTTGATGGACAGAATGCAGAACAATATCATACATTCACCCCAGTACAGAGATCTGGGCCTAAATGCTGGCTGATGACAGCTGAATAGCCAGAAACCGGTCCCAGGATGCTTGATTCCGGTCCAGGGAAGACATGGCTTGGCAGTTCGGTCTGGACTGTTCCCATGAGGCACAGGCTCAAGACTGATTTGCCTATGGCTATGTCTGAACTGGGGTGGCGTGGTGAAGCAAAATAACGATGGATTTAACCCAGATCTGTGACTGGGGGTGAATGTGCGCCAATGTGCAACATTCCGTCCATCATCTTGTGTGTTTTTCAACCGCGAGCCGGCCAAGCCATCCAGGTTCGTCCCGCTGAAAGCTCCGTAGGTCCGACTTCCAGAGTTTGACCGGTAGTAGAAGAAATCCGAGGCCGGAGAACCCTCACCGAATCCGGCCTGGTGAAGAGCTTCGAGGGACCCCACGAGAAAAAGCTCCAGAAAAGTTTCTAAGTCCGAAGGTAAAAACTGTGACCGGGACCTACCACGAGGGGTAGCCGCTCAGGGCCCCATCGCGGTCGGCGACCAGATATCCCAATAAGTGCTATAAGGTGATAAATCTTTAAAAATTCATATCTCCGGTTCCCTACATTGGATTTTTGTCGTTTTGGTGTCATTTTAAAGATAAAAATATTTCCTATTTTTATGAATTGGTGTTGGATTTTTATTATGTATTGTGTCTTAATTATTTACTGAATTGGTGTTTTTTAAATGCTTTACATACCTGTTTTTGAAGTTAAGCCTGCCTGCTCGCAGCCAAGCTACCAAGGGTTGAGCATGGGGATAATTTTCTAAGACCTATGCTGAGTCCTATCATGTGTTAGTGGTCTTATTGCCAGTGGCAGACCTACATTTGCCCCTACCAATAATCCACTTTCCAACAGTGAAATACTGCCAATTTCGTTTTTCACTGTTGAAAGGCTATCTGCCCCATAGGATAGAATGGAAAATACTTTGTAACATCTTACAAGTATAACTTCCCATTGGGACAAGATAGAGAAATAAAGTGTAGGCTCTCTGAACTCAGAATTTAATAGCACATCTTTTATGAAAGAAGGTTTTTAAATTGTGTGTTTGAAAATGCCACTTTTAGAAAGTAGGCGTTTCTTGTTTAACCATTCTGTGTGCCTCTGCCTGTTTGTGGATTGACTGTCTGGTTTTTGAGTGACAGGGGCTGGGGATGTGCATTCACTGTAGACAGCCACTGGGGGGCTGAGGTGTGCCTGGCCCTTCCTGGATGACTCAGAGCTGAGCTGAATGGGGCTTGGCTGCATTTAGAGTAGTGGGAGGAGTTTTCCTTGCACCTGAATAGGGCCTGTCTCCCTTGCACCATGTTGTCTCCACCCCCTGTGGTCATACTGCACCAGTGAGTACAGAACTGGTTTGGACTGGGCTCAGAGACCCTTGCACAAAGAGAACAAAGATAAAATGGGGTATACGTAGTAGACCTTAAACCCCAGACATTTAGATCACTTCTGGGCTCAAGAGGAACCTTTGCCAAGGAGAAGAGCTGAAGAGCTGTGAGGAGGAGTACTGCCCCTTTGCAGTGTGCTGTGTGGGGTTGGCCTGCAGTTGCTGTTCCTGCCAAGGAAAGGATGTAGACTGGAACTTTGCTGTGAACCTGCCTGAAGAAGAATCTCCAAGGGCCTGTGTGTAATGGCCTCCTGTTCTGAATTCTCAGGGACACAAAGACTTCACCCCCTGCTCCCCTGAACTCTGCTGCTGAGAGTTTTGACCTGCCAGGAGGTACCTATTCCAGTTTGGGGCCTCTGGAGGTTGTTACTGCTGTTGGGAGCTGGAAGAAACTTGAAGAACTGAAGAAATTGACGCTTCGCCCTTGTTGCAGCTGTTTTCCCGACGCAGCACCGCCTTGCGAGAAGAATCTCCATGCATCGCCGCACCGCTGCTGAGATGACGTAGCGCTTGTCGCGGCTGAAAGAACCGACGCATCGTGGGATTGTGGCTGAAGAAACCGATGTAGCACCACTTGCCGCCGCCGCATCGATCACCAACCCATCCCGGATTTCCAAGCATCACACCTGTGCTGCAAGTTTTCCCGACGCATCACCCGCAGACCAGAACCGTCTTAGAGTCGACGCATCACTTCCCCCTACAGTCCGGTTTCGATGCATCACTTCTCCTGCATGCAGCAGAACTGTTGCATCGCCTCCCCAAGATCTCAGGAACTGACGTATCCCTTTGACTCTCATTGCTTCCCTTCTCTGCGGCTGTTTGGCCTTGTGAATTTTGATGGATCTACAGTTACTTTGTGTAGAATCACACATCCATAGTTTTCTATGGACTAAGTTGCTTGAAACCTTTTAAAGTCATATTCTTTTTACATGTATGTTGGATTTTGGTCGTTTTGGTCTTGTTGAGTTTAGATAAAGATACTTTATTTTCCTAAACTGGTGTGGTGTCTATTTGTGGTATTATCACTGTATTACTGTGTGTTGTGAGTACAACTACTTTACACATTGTCTTTGGGATCAGCCTGTCCGCTCATGCCAAGCTACCAAGGGGATGAGCAGGGGTTATCTAAAGTGTTTATCCCCTTACCCTGACTAGAAGAAAGGGTCTCTATTTGGACAAAGGTACATACCTCTGCCAACTAGAGACTCCAATTTCTAACAGCGGGCCCGGGACTAAAGGAGGTGGGCCCTCTTCGAATGCCTCCTCATCTAAATTGAGTGCGTCTAGGTCGTCTGATCTTTGCTCGCACCCTCAGATTTGGCTGCTCTCCGTGTCAGGTCCAAAGTCCACCAAGGCGTCCTAACCTTCCATGCCCTCCTTCATTCCATGTTCTCCTTTACTCCTTGACCACACTCCCTGGTTTCTGGTTCTGAAGGTTGGCCATCCTGTAATGGATGTGATAGGCCTAGAGGCGGATTGCACAGTACCATCCTGCTCCAGGAGGAACCTGGAGGAACCTGAGACCATGGATGAGGGTCTGTGAAGGATGTGAGTCAAAGTTGGGCTTTGAGGGGCTGACAAGCACATAGGGATGGGCAGTGAGAAGATTTGAGGCTTTGCACTGATGAGATCTGAACACACCTTACTCTTGTGCTAGTGGCAGTCCCTTGAGTCCTTCTGACAGCCAACAGTATTGTGACTTCCCTCTGCCTGATCCTGTGGTCTCCTCCGTGCACTGTGTTAGACCTGACAGTCTTTAGTGTGGTCTTCCACAAAATGTCCCCCCACACCCCTCCTGTTTGCTTAAATTTGTTTTTGTTGGCTTTAGGACTCTTTACACGTTACCACTGATAACTAGTGCTAATGTGCTTGTGCTCATTCCTAAAAAAGATGGCAAAATTGGCCTAAACCTGATTGGTACATTTAATTTACTTAGAAGTCCCTAGTAAAGTGGTACTACATGTACCCAGGCCTGTAAATTAAATGCTGCTAATGGGCCTGCAGCACTTATTGTTCCACCCACTTAAGTAGCTCTTTACAACATATTTCAGGCCTACCATTGCACCCTGTGTGCAGCTTTAAACTGCCAATTCGACCTGACAAAATAATCCCTGTTCCAGGACTAAACCCCCTTTTTTAATGCATATATGTAAAGTAGGTCCTAAACAGACCACAGTGCAGGATGCATTTTATTTAAAAGGTAGGACATGTGTTTTTACATGTTACATGTCCTAGTAGTGAAAAACTCCCAAATTCTTTTTTCAGTACTGTGAGGCTTACCTCTCCCATAATTTAACATTTGGTTACCTTATTACAGTTATTAAGTGCTAACAATTGATTGGGAGCAGGTAGACATATCATGTTTGATCTCAAAAGAATTGTAATTTAAAATCCTTTTCAATGGATAAAATTAGATTTAAGTTACAATGCTGAAAATGCCACTTTCAGCCTCCTTTCTGGGTCTCATGACTGTGAATAGTTGGTAGATGCCTTTGTGCATTTCTCCCAGACATTGAGACAAAGGGGGACTGGTTGGGTGGGGCGGAGCTGTTCTTTGCCCAACTAAGATTTCAAAGACTAACTCCAGCACATTCATGAAGGAAATTAACACCATCCTGTTGTCACCCTAGACCACTTGGAACCTGGGCAGTGGAAGAAGAGAATTTCCAGAATCAGATACAGGGGTAGCCTAGAAGTTTCCCACACTTCAAAGACTGGCACCAGGTATACATATTGGTCCCTCAGGCCAACTCTTCAGCATACTCCTGGACCTGTGGAGGACCCCCAGAAGGACTGCCTTGTACTTCAGAGGACTCCCCTGCTGCATCAGACCTGCTATGTTCCTCAGAGGACTGCCTCGCTACTGCCAGAGGACTGCCCTGCTGCTTAGATCTTGTCTTATACCCGCAGAGGACTGCCGTGCTGATTGAGGCCTGCCTTGCTGCTTGATCCCAGGCCCACCAGAGTGACTGCAAGTGCTAGTTGGCTGGCTTACTATGTGAGCTACAGGTACATAACAATATCCAGAGTCCATGAACCCCACACCTGGCCTCTGCCTGGAGTGAGTCTCGACCTCCCAAGTGATGCCCCGCCAGTCATCGACCCTTAGAAGTGGTACTAGAGATGTTCTTCCAGCCAAAACCTAAAACTTGGGATTTTAAAAAATGTTCACCAAAAAGTGGCCTGAGAAACGATAGGAGACTTGTACCTATCGGCTCACCGATGTGTCTGAGGTACATTGCAGGTTGACCTGACTGCAGTAGCTCCCACTAAGTGCTTCTCTGCAGCAGCAAATCCTACTAAGCAGGAGCTCAGATCAACGGAATCCGGCTTCATGGAGCTCTCGTCAACCACAGCCTGCAGCTTCATTCAACTGGAGATATTCGACTTCCAAAAAAGTGATAACATTTTAAGGTACAAATCTTCACCATGACTCCATCCAGCGGCTGCCCGATGTTGACGCTTCCTCCTCGGACACCACCGGCTACCTTGCTCCACTGAATTTAACCTTCTCAGGAACTTGTCCTCAAAATTTCTTCTAAGTCCAAAGTTAAGCCAAGACCGGACCCAATCCACCTCGTGAAGCTGAAAGAACAAAGTTCCATCGCAGTTGGCCTTAACTTTTGACTTTGCCCCAGTTTCTCGTGACCAGATACCCACGGTTGGTGCTTTGATCTTTTAGGCACTATTTTACACAAAAACTAAAAAACATCATAACTCTAGTTCTACTGATTGGATTTAATTCATTTTCATTTTATTTATTGCATTTTATTCTATTTTTCTAAATTGTGTTGGGATTTTTCTTGTGTTGTCTTTTTGTGTTTTCATTTTATTACTGTTTGCGTGCTGCATAAATACTTCACACAGTGCCTCTAAAAAAGCCTGACTGCTTTTGTGCCAAGTTACGAGAGGGTTAAGCCCAGGTTAATTTACTGACTTTTGCGGTTCAACCTGGCAGGGATTGTGGTTGCAGCTTGAGAAGGGTCTTCACCCCCCCTCAATCAAAAACTCAATTTCCTACACACTGGATCTACTGTTTTACATAAGAAAGCCATGCTGGTTCTTTGAAATGTTTGTTCATTGTGACTGATTTACAAGAAGAAGCAGAAATTCCGAATGAAGCAGAAAATTTGGATGATAAGAGTCCTGAACTTGAGTGAATTTCATGGGTCTTGGAATCAGTATAGTGCTGGTATTTTGCCTCTATTTGGGCCTGTATGTGGTGTGTTGCTGCACAGGGCAGGGGATTGCCCCTCAAGATGACCTCAGAAAGTTGATAATTGGGGCCACTGAGTACCGGGAACCTACTGAGATGCGTTTCACCCTTCTTTTCCCCAATCCTGAAATTAGGGCCATTATCCCTCTGCCACTGAGATGTTTGCCAAAAGTGACAATTGCAAGATTGCTTAACGATAGAGACTGCAATATCATTTTGCGAGAAGCCAGAAGGGGACCCATCCCTAATGAAAATACTGTAATCCTGGGCTTCAGAGATATAATGCACTCTCTTCCAAACTAGACTTCCCATTAGTGTTGATTACAAATCCCGGCATTTCAAAATTCATGACGATGTGTGGAATGGGCTTGATGGCTTGCATGCCAAGGAACTAGGAAGTCCCTCAATCTTGAACATTGATGCCGGGACTCTTGGGAAACAATCCAGTCACATCAAATGGCATCCAACCTCACTATGGTGCATGGTGAGAACACTGGGCAGTAAATTTGGCGGTTGAATATGCTGTGACTGTCTGAACTCATGAGACAAGTTGTTGGACTATTGATGAATAGGATGCTTTCACAAGTGTATGAATGTCCCCCCCTCACCTTAGAGGGGGACATTGATTTGCAACTGTGTGGATGATACTGAGCAGCTGCCAACATTGAGGCTTCATGCTTCAGGCATAGTACCTGGTTACTGTGCCATAGACATTCAATACAAGGTTGATGTGGATTGTGCATCCACAGTTAAGGAGCCCTCTGCTCAAGTTACATTTCAAGGGACACCAGAGGGCTTAGGAGACTGAATATTATTCCTCGAGAACTACCTGTTCAGTTCATTTGACCGAACCTCTTTCAGCTTCCTAGTTCTTAGGAGACATGGATTTCAGTTCATACACTGGAGTAGCAGGTGGTTTCAAGATCATATTTAGGGTGAAGAGATGTTCTCTTTCTGTAGTGGTTCTGGAATTGATCTTTGTGGGACCTCAGAGTTGGATTCTGCAGTGGCTTCAAGGAGATGATTTGTGGGTGAAAAGCATCTGAAAAGGAGCTTCAACTGAGTAAGAAACAATATACAATGTAATATGGTGTCCCAGTATATGCAGCGTCACAGACTGAATATGGTCCTTCTTCAGGAGACCTATTTGCTGGGCAACTAGTGCCAATTTGTGGACAGGGTCAACTTTAAATTCCTGAAGAATGCAGGTTTCTCACAGGGTTCATGGGGTGTAGCAATTCTTCAAGGTTGACCAGAACCCCCAGAATGATGCATATCAATTAGTGGGAAGTGGGGCTACCCCCTCCAAAGCTGCAGGTTATGTTTCTTGACAAACTAGACCCAATGTTCCTAGAGATCTCTGACATTTTCTTGAGGGCAATTTTAACTCAGCCATGAATCACTAAGTTGATAAAGAAAGAGTGAAGGGATTTGGAACCCACTGTTTTGCCTCAATATACTACTGCGCTTAGCCTTAGTGATGTCAGGCGAGCAAGGCACAATGGAGACTGACAGTGTTTTTTTTTTATTTCTAGGGGTCATAAGTCCTTTTCCAGGATGGACTCCTTTCTGATACCGAGCATGGAAGACTCCCACGTCATCAATATAGAATATGTGATGTGACCACTTGTATGTCGAACCATTCGCCTACGATCGTGACTGGTGGGAAGAGGACATGGATGGCTAACAACATGAAGAATTGGAAGACCAGTATACAGATGGATGTGACCAAATATTTTCTGGAGAATAGAGGCTTGGTTGAGTCTTATGTCACACTCAGGGAGAACTATTCTCAAGAATAACAATGGATGCTAAAACTAATTAATTTATTTTATAACAGAAATTGTGTAAGGCAATGACTAAGACATTCAAACTGATTACCAGGCTGAGCAAAAGAGGTGAGTGCTATAAGTGATGACATCACTGAGAGATGCATATGGAACAGACGCTTTTGAGGATGAAGCTAATGCTCATAGATTCATGGACAAGATCCTTTTTTCTGTCCTTGGTTGACTGTGATGGTGCAGTGATAAAACAGTTTCTTTGTGAGCTCTGTCTCACCAGAGCATGAGTGGACAACAGAATCCAGCTGGGAGGTTCAATCACATCTTATGAAATGGGGATACTATTAGCTCTCTGCAGTCAAGGAAGATGTCACATCCCTTTCGAACTTTCAAATGACTGTCTGGTTAATCAGTCCATAACTATTTAATTTGTTCATGGTGGCATAAATGGCGGCTGTATGGAGATCAGAGACAAGCAACAACAACACTGATGCATAAAAAGGGGAAACACCATACTGACTCTTCTTCCTACCACCTTATCTCCTGCTGAATGTTGAGACCAAATTCCTCTCACAATTTCTTGAAGATAGGCTGCTGCCTTTGTTTGCCACTCTTTTACATTCTGCCCAGTTTCATGCCCGGAGATCCATAAGACTGGGGAGTAGGTATGAATGAACCCCTTAGACTGCAGCCTGTAATGAGAAAAGACATTCAATTCATCTAATGGAGTTCCACATTGTCATCCTTAAAAGGAATGACTTTAGGGAGGAGTACAGAACTCTGTTGTATACTGACCCTAAGGCCTCTGTGAGGGTCAACTGAGTACTATCATCTACACTGAACTTGAGATGGGTACCAAGTAGTACTGACAGCACTCTCTGATGTTGTTCCCTTTATCTCTTAAACCATTGGCCTGTTGGCTCAAGAGACACCTGCCTGTCAGGGGTTTAGGTAGGTGGAAGGCATAGCCAACAGAATCTCACTGTACACCAATGGCATATTATCCCATGTGGCATGACCCTGGTACACTATCCTTAGGCAACTGTACATATTCTGAATTGTGACAGCATTGTGGACACCAAATTATATGGACAAAGTCGGTTCTATATCAGCCTAGTGAATGAAAGCCCCCACCTTTCACAAATTGCCCTTCTTGGTGGCATATTAGAGATTCTGATACCTGTGGGATGAAAATCTCCAGAGGCCGGAGACAGTTCATGTGATGCTGCTTGACAGCTTTAGACAGCATGTGCAGTACTGACACAAATTGGCAGTCTTCCTATTAGTGAGGGCAGCCTTATTCTAAATAAATCGCCCAATTCTAAATAAAACCGCACTAAATGATTGATGAGATTGCCCTGAGGAACTTAATTTGGGGTGGAAAAGCAATGCGTATTTCCCTGGCCACCTAATAGAGGTCCCATTACGAACTATCACTAGGGTGACCAGAGTTTCAAAAGTAAAAAAACAAGACAGGCCAAACATAGAAGAACGATTAAAGGGTGACAATGAAAATGGAATGGCTATATAAACAAGAGTGCATGCACACACATTCTCTCTCTCTCTCTCTCTAGTGGTATTGGCCTTCAAACACTCTGGAAAATGTTCTGAAGGTTACACTTCAGAACATTATTTTCATACTAATCTCTTCTACTTTTACAGATGTACTGGAACAGACATTTTTAAGCTAGTTTTACCAATAGAGTATGCTTGGTGCCTTGATAAGTATTGTGAACCTGGTGTATCCAGCACATTAATGACGCCAGCATAGACTCATTCTAAACGTTTTAGGCTCTTGTTAAGTTGCAGTCTTCATTTTTCTTAATTTACAAGAAGACTTAACTTTTAAAGCATAAGCTATGTCACTGTGACATGACCTCATTCATGCCCCCCCACCCCCGTTCTCTTCTTCTCTCTGGTGGAAGCAAGAACTGAGGCTTTAGCTGACCTCCTGTGACCTTCTGTAATTTAACTGGTGCTCATGTAAAGGGCTCATATACCTTTGGTCGAGTTCACCCTATAATACTGTAAACAAAACAAGCATTGGCAAAGCCAATATGTCTCGACTATACAAGAGCTATTGCCTTGTCGCAATGTGGTTTTTGCCATGTTGTACACCGGTGTGGCTACTGTTCAGCATTGCTAAAAGTTAGAGGTGTGGAGTGTCCTAGAGTGGAGTGAGGGGAGTGAGGGGAGTAGAGTGTCATAGGCTGGATTTGTTGGAGTAGAGTGTCAGAGAGTGCCGTACAGTTGAGTAGAGGGGAGTAGAGTTCAGTGGTTCGGTAGCAGAGAGTGTCAGAGTGCAGTGGCAGAGAGTGGAGTGGTGCAGAGTGGAGTGGCATAGAGTGGAGTGGGGTGGAATAGGGTGGAGTGGGTTGGAGTAGATTGAGGTAGTGAGTAGATTGGAGTGGATTGGATTGGAGTACATTGGGTGGATTTGATTGGGGTAGAGTGGGCTGGATTGAGTGGAGTGGGGTGGATTGAAGGGGGTGGATTGGAGTGGGGTGGATTGAAACGGGGTGAGGTGGATTGGATTGGGGTGGATTGGAGAGGAGTGGATTAGATTGGTTTGGGGTGTAGTACACTGCACTGGGATAGGGTGAATTGTATTAGAGTTGAGTGGTTTGGAGTGGGGTGAATTAGAGTGGACTCGAGGGGGTGCATTCGACTCGACTGGGAGGGGGGTGGATTAAAGTAGAATGGATTGGACTGGAGTGAGGTGAGGTGGATTGGATTGGAGTGGGATGGATTGGAGTGGGGTGGATTGGAGTGGAGTAGAGTAGAGTGGAGTGGAGTGGAGTGGAGTGGAGAGGGGTGTATTGGAGTGTGGTGGGCTGGATGGATTGGATTGAGTGGGATGGACAGAACTGGGGTGGGGTGGATTGGACTACAGTGGATGGGGTGGATTGGAGTGGGGTGGACTGGATGAGGTGGATTAGATTGAAGTGGGGTGAATTGAAATGGAGTGGTGTGGATTGGGGTGGGGTGTATTGGAGTGGAGTAGATTAGATTGCAGTGGGGTGTATTGGATTGGAGTGGATTAGATTGAGGGGTATTGGACTGGGGTGAGGTGAACTGGATTGGGGTGGTTGGATTGAATTGAGGTGGATTGGATTGGGGTGTGGTGGATTGGAGTGGGGTGTGTAGGTTGGGGTGTATTGGAGTGGGGTAGATTGGATTTGGCTGGATTGGGGTGGCTTGGATTAGGGTGCGGTGGATTGGACTGGAGTGAGGTGGACTGAATTGGGGTGATGTGGGTTTGATTGGGGCAAGTTGGATTGTATTGGTGTGGGGTGGATTAGAGTGGGGCGGATTGGAGTGGGGAAAACTGTTTTGGATTGAAGTGTGGCAGATTGAAGTGGGGCAGATTGTTTTGGATTGGAGCGGGGCACATTGTTTTGGATTGAGTGGGGCAGATTGTTTTGGATTGGAGTGGGGCAGATTGGAGTAGGGTAGATTATTTTGGATTGGAGTGGGGCAGATTGCTTTGAATTTGAGTGGGGCAGATTGTTTTGGATTGGAGTGAGGCAGATTGGTGTGCGGCAGACTGGAGTGGGGCAGATTGTTTTGGATTGGAATGGGGTGGATTGGATTGGGGTGAGGTGAGGTGGATTGGATTGGAGTGGGGTAGATTGGATTGGGGTGGGTTGGACTGGTGTGGGGTGGATTGGATTTGAGTGGCGTGGATTGGAGTGGATTGGAGTGGGGTGAATTGGGATGGAGTGGATGGATAGGGGTGAGGTGGATTTATTAGAGTGGGGTGAATTGGAGTGGGGCAGATACGAGTGGGGAAAATTGGAGTGAGGCAGATTGATTGGGTTTGGAGTGGGAAGACTGGAGTGGGCAGATTGTTTTGGATTGAAGTGGGGCAGATTGGATTGTTTTTGATTGGAGTGGGCAGATTGTTTTAGACTGGAGTGGGACGGATTGGAATGGAGTGGCTTAGAATGGGGCAGACTGTTTTGGATTGAGTGGGCGGATTGGAGTGGGGCGAATTGGAGTGGGGCAGATTGGAGTGGGGCAGATTGTTTTGGATTGGAGTGGGGCAGATTGGAGTAGGGCGGATTGGAGTGGTGCAGATTGTTTTGGATTGGAGTGGGGCAGACTGGAGTGGGGCAGACTGAAGTGGGGCAGATAGGAGTGGGACAGATTGTTTTGGATTGGAGTGGGGCAGACTGGAGTGGGATGGACTGGAGTGGGACAGGTTGTTTTGGATTGGAGTGGGGCAGATTAGAGTGGGGCAGATTGGAGTGGGCAGTTTTTTACTGGAGTAGGGCAGATTGTAGTGGGGTAGATTAGAGTGGGTAGATTGGAGAGGGCAGATTGTTTTGGATTGGAGCAGGGTGGATTGGAGTGGGGCACATTGAAATGGATTGGATTGGAGTGGGGATTATTGGAGTTGGGCAAATTGGAGTGGGGCAGATTGTTTTGGATTGGAGTGGAGCAGATTGTTTTGGATTGGAGTGGACAGATTGTTTTGGGTTGGAGTGAGGCAGATTGGTGTGGGGCAGATGGAGTGGGGCAGATTGTTTTGGATTGGAGTGGGACAGATTGTTATGGACTGGAGTGGGGCAAAATGTTTTGGACTGGAGTGGGGCAAATTGCTTTGAACTGGAGTGGTGCAGATTGTTTGGGATTGGAGTGGGGCAGATTGTTTGGGATTGGAGTGGGGCAGAGTGTTTTAGATTAGAGTGGGGCAGATTGTTTTAGATTGGAGTGGGGCAGATTGTTATGGACTGGAGTGGGGCAAATTGTTTTGGACTGGATTGGGGCAAAGTGTTTCGAACTGGAGTGGGGCAGATTGTTTTGGATTGGAGTGGAGCAGATTGGAGTGTTTAAGATTGGAGTGGGGCTGATTGCTGTGGATTGGAGTGGGACAGATTGCTTTGGATTGGAGTGGGGCAGATTGGAATGAGCAGATTGGAGTGGGGTGGGTTGGGTTGGGAGAGTTGGAGTGGGGTGGATTGGAGTGGCTTGGCTTGGGGTGAGTGGATTGGTCTGGGGTGGATTGAATTGAGTGGGTCTATTTGGTGTGGGGTGAGGTGGGGTGGATTGGTGTGGATCGGAGTGGGTCGGAGTGGAGGGCGGAAGATTGGGGTGTACTGTATGATTATGTGTTAAAGCATTATTTCAGAAATTACACATAAGTAAGAAACAATGACCCTTTGCAATAACATAATCCTCATCTTTTGAGAACAGCACCCACGAGCAAAACTAAAAGAAAACATGAGTGCAAAGTGAGAAAAGAAGGCTTGGCAAAATAAAAGAAAGTTAACTATAGAATATAAATCTTTGCAATTTTGTTTATCCTGCTGGGCACGTTTTTGCCAGTCACACGGCTTCTGTTTGCAGGTCACTAAGAGTTAAACAAAACAAAATAGTACCTCAATCAGGTCTGGTGCAGCGGACGGGCACTGATTAAGTTGAATCAATCAGTGCTTGGTCCCTGCTCCACAGGCAGGAACGGAAATAATGTTAGGCCTGTCTTGATGAATTACGAGGCTGTAAAGAAAAGTGCCACGCAAGCCAACAAATGGTAAGCAACAGGTGATTTCCAAGCTCTTTTTGTTAACAACAGTGTCTCGCAAGCGAGATGCATGCACTAGCACATGCTCTTGCAGGCTCAAACCTAAAAAAAAGATTAATCACTTAAGTTGTTTTTGACTTGAAAGGTGTTTGTGGAAGTGAGTGCATCAACGTTTCAATGCTGCTATTCAGCATCATTCAACCCTCAATTAAAAAACCGGGACATGTATTTAAAAATGTTAAAATCGCCAGGACGCAGGGAGAGATAGCCGAAAACCCGGGTCTGTCCAGGGAAATCCTGGGCATCTGGTCACTGGCTCTACAAGCTCGTGGTTGTGAATGGCTGGTTCTATGCCGTGATTGAGGAATCTCTAATTGGAATTGTCAGGATTCCCATATGTTTCAAAAAATCAGACTCTAGTACCAGGAGATTCTAGACGTAAACATACATTCTGTAAGGGCTCACTAATTCATTTATGCATTCCTGAAGTCTTCTACTTACAAGGTACACTGTTCTGCTGCTTGCTAGCTAGACTTGCGCTACGTAAGTCTCACTGCATACATGCACACATTATTATATTGCCACATCCCCTTCTCTTCTGGACCACTACAACATCACTCACTGCTGGATCACCTGAGCATTTACATATATCTGGACCACTACACCATCTCTTATTTATTGACAACAATAGCACTCCTCACTGTTGGACCAAACTCAATGTTGGACCACCACAATATCCAACTTTGATACATTTGACACCCTTTAAGCTAAATACCCCTTTATTTATTTCTGCCAGACCATGACTGCCTTTGTCCTCTAGCTATTGGTCGGCCCTAAATGAATATTTCAGACTATTTCTCACCTGAGGAAACATCTTGTGTGCATAAATGATTGTAATCTGTTACCCTCCCAAAACAACAGGAGCCGGCGTGTTGAAATAGTTGAAGTATTTCAAGTGGACCACTGGAGCACTTCCTGGTGCATCTCAGGCGAGCTCTTTAAATGTTTCCGCTTTATTGTTCTGCACAAAATGATAGTGTTTGTGAAATATGGGCAATGATTTGATGGCAGGTCTAGAAAAACAGGAACAAGGAGTGATTTGATGATGGGCGTGTCAAAGGCAGGAGCTACTTGAAGGCACGGCTTGCAACATCCACTCAGCAGGAAATTAAGTATAAAATCTTTGGTCTGAAGATTGCCAAGGCTTACTGTTCATCGCACCTGCCTGTACGGGAAACATTTCCACAGCAGGATCCTTTATACGTATTGGCAGGCTGGGGCATTTAGAGTGGATGACTTCAACCTCTCAGGAGAGGGTTGCTTTTTTCTTTTATTTTGAGGGATTCGTCCCCCCCCACCCACCCCTCTCCCAGACAATGGGACAGACCAAATAAAATTAACAACAGAAGGGTTCATTTAAGGCATGATTTCTGCAGCAGTTTTAGGCTGACTCGTGTCCTAAATAGCTGAAGAACTGAAGCAGCATCCTGTTACCACCTTAGACTGTTGTCTAGGCCACTAAGCCGCTCATTCCGAGCTGTACGGTACTGGGGGCACAAAAATTGGCATGTGATTTTACCCTACTGTGCAGTAAATCTGCCCCAATACTGTGTAATTACAAGTTAAACCCCATGGAGTGTGGAATTACGGGGTGAGACCGATTTTTCCAGTAATAAAACCACATGGAATACCTTAATCCATGCAGCGGCGTAACAATACTTCCCGGTGTGGGGGGGGACCCAGAGCTCCAGGTGTCCCCTCTGACACTGTGCACGGGCGGCGGCCCCATGGCCTGAGAGCTCCTGATTGGGTCCAGAGCGTGGGGGGGGTCCTCTCCATGTACTTTGATGGGGCCTCCCTCGAGTTTCCTTACACCACTGATTCCATGGGGTTTAACTGTATATGTATGCAGAGACCTCTGAGAGTGTTGGGGTTGAAAGATGGGGCAAAGGGGAGTAGGTGAGGGAAGAGGAGTGTATTTTATGGGTTTCGCTGTCAGAAAAAAAACTGTGAATGAAACTTGGCTGCTGCTGCAGCCAAAGCGTCGTGCAATTTTACTATGAGAAGTTATCACACAGTAAAATTAAGACTGATTCTCCAACACACCCAAAAAACGAGTGTGGAAAAACCAACCGACTTGGAATCAGGCGGAGCGGAATTCCATGAAGTAATTCAACTCCACCTGTCTTGTAATGAGGGGCTTAAACTTTAGAGCAATGCACAGCTTTTGCCTGAACATTTAACAGAATTGGTTGTTATCTCTCAAGTAATTTCAGAGCAAAACATAATACAAAGCAAATTAATAACACAAGAAAAACTTTACAGGATAGAACAAAAAATTCAAAACAACACAACAAATACAGGATAGCACAACACAAGACAATAATGCAACTCAATACACAATAGCACAAACAATAACAAAATATAAAATCACCACAACAAACTGTCACACAATGAGACAAAACAGCACGCCTCAACAACACAGCAGCACAATACAAAAACACAACAAAAAAATGCAACACAACAATGCTGCACAAAGTCAACATAATGACGCAACACGTTTTATTGGTATTTATTAATTTGAACATCATAATTAAAGTGAAATTAAATTAAATTAAATTAATGAAATGAAAAAAAAGTGTATAGCTCTGTAATCCCAGACGTATCAAGGCGCTGCGCCCAAAGTACTCCAAAGCCCCCATCCCCAGGAGCATAAGACGACAACGAGCAGCGTCACAGCCTAGACAAAGGGACAGAGGAGGGCCTCTCATCAGAAGGACCTACAGATAACTGACCTAAGAAGTAAAGATCCATGTCTGTTTTCTGAAAGAGGCGAAGGAGTTGATCTCCGCGATGTGGATTGGTATTGTGTACCATAGCTTGTCAGTGGCGATGGTAAAGGAGCGTGTGCCTCATCTAGACTTTCTAAATTTCGGAACAGTGACTTACCTACTTGATGCTGATCTTTAGTACCTGGTTGGTCTGTACCAATGAAAGGATGACCTAATGGCAAGTGAGCCCTTATGGTGTAGAGCTAGATGGACAGCGCTAAGTGCCTTAAACATCACCTGTTACCTGACTGGAAGCCAGTGAAGATTACAAAGGCCTTCGCTCACGAAAGATATTTCGGGATATTCAGTATGAAACTCACAGCCGTGTTTTAAACAATCTGAAGTTTGTTCAAGGAGGTGATATTTATATTGAAATATAGATCATTGCAGTAGTCTAATCGCAAGGTGATCAAAGCGATAGCCACATACTTACGAAGATCCTCAGTAATGAACGGGAAGATCTTCCTAAGAGATTTAATAATAAAAAAGCAGGTACTCTTGGTACGGTTTACCTGCAGATTTTAGTTGAGGGACGTATGGAATAGAATCCCTAGGTTCTTTACTGACTCCACAGGCGCAGGGAGGAGGTAACACAATTCGGGACATAACAGCTCTGACCAGATAGAGTGCTGGGCTCCGAAGACCATGACTTCGGTCTTCTCAGCGTTCAGCTTGAGTAAGTTATCCTTAATTCAGCTACTCACACCGGCCATACAAAGTTTACATTTTGCAGCAGTCTCAGATAGATTGGAGGCGAATGACACAATATTTTATGGGTCATTGGCATATGACAATACCTGGAATCCAAAGGATCTCACTAAGGCTGGGGAGACATACAAGTTAAAAAGAGTGGGACTAAGTGAGTAGCCCTATGGCACCCCACGTGGTAAGCTGAGTGCCTTAGCCCTAAACTGACCACAGCTTACTATCTGACACCTCTTACCAAGAAAAGAATGAAGCATTTCTATGTCCCTTAGCACCTACTCCTACTTGCTGTAGCCATTTGACCACGCATACAGGCAAAACAGTTTCGAAAGCTGCTGACAGGTCCAATAGGATCAAGACTGCAGTCCCACCCTGATCAACCTGCATTCTGATAGAGTCGGTTGCAGCTATAAGTGCAGACTCCATGCTATGGCCGCTCCTGAAGCCATTCGGAGACGAGTCCAGAGGGTCATGGTTAGTGATGAACTTGAATAACTCATGATTCAGATATTTCTCAAGAATTTTCACGGGGAGGGGAGCAGAGAGATCAGACGATAGTTCTTCAGCTCTTCAGGATCTACGTTGGGGTTTTGAGGAAGAGGAATAATGATAGCTTCCTTCCAGATCCTGGGGAAGACTCCAGATGTCAAAATGTGGTTGAAGATTTTTTCCCAAAACTCTGCTACTGGGTCGAGCCAGCTGTAGGATTTCAGGAGGACACAGGTCGGTGGGAGAAATCAATTTAATATTCATCAGCATTTCTTTGACCTGGTGTGCTGTGATCTGTGAAAAAGCCTGCAGGAAGGGGGGTGATGGGGTACATCCTGAGCTATGTTCAGCTCCTCGAGGAGCTCAGCGAATTAAATTCTGAGTCTATGTTGAGGATTCTGTCCCTGAAAAAAGTTTCCAGACTATCACAGAGAGTTTAGGAGGGACTTGTCTGTTGCTTATTGGGGGGATTAGACAAGTTTTTGACCACTTTAAAAAGTTGAATTGCTGGCTGACCTAATTTTCAATGTTTAGTAAGTGGATTTAGCCTCAAATATCGCAAGCTTATATGTGGCTAATAAGGCTTCATGCTTGTCCTTCTCATTAGAATCCAGGTTGGTGTGCCACTTCCACTCCTGCCTACGACACTGCTGCCCCAGCTCTCTGAGTTATTCAAAGTACCAGGGCTCTGATGCTTTACTCCTATTTCGGCATTTAACCCTTAGAGGCGCTACCTTATCTAAAGCTGTCTTAAGCCAGCCAACAACCACTTCGGCATGATGGTTCGAACAGAGGTCAACATCTGATGCTGAGGTGTTAAGAGCTAGGCGAAGCTCTTTTGGAACAATTTTGTTCCATTTTTGTTGACTTGAGGCCCGTTTTGTGGTTGTTTCATGCTACTTGCCAGGAGGGGGAGAGAGGACGTGAAGAGTACCACCTGGTGATCTGACCAGCTAAGGGGGAAGAGTGTATTTAGCACGGCAATCAGTTTAGTTGGTAAAAATGCCATCCAGGGTGTGGACTGCACTATGGGTGGCGGTGTGAACTAGTTGGTTATAGCTAAAATTGGCCATAAGCTCAAACAGCAGGTTGGAGTCTTTATTGGTGGAGTCCTCCTGAGGAAAATTGAAGTCGCCTAAGATGGTGAAATTGGGGTGCATGATGAATGGTTCCAGAACATGCCCCTACAGATTAAGGAACTTTGTCCGTGGACCCGCTGGGCCGTAGATCAGGAGGCCAGCAAAAGTGGCCTTAGTGTGAGGTTTTAATCTAAAATGTTCTGCTTCACAGACTACATGCAGAAGATTTAGTATCTGCTCAACGTGCAGTTCAGGGGTTCCGTGCTAACTATGGCTAAGCCTCCGCCTATCCAGCCAGGGGGGTCTAGACAAGAGATTGTATACCCTATCGGTACTACTTCCACTAGGTCCGGGCCTGAGTCTTCTTTCGTCCAAGTTTCCATAATAAAGATGCAATCTAGAGCCATATTTTGGATAAGGTCCACAACTTTGTGTTTATATTTGATCAGCGAGCAGGCGTTAATTAGTGGGCCCGCTATGTTCAAAGTGACAGTCATTCTGATTAAATTTGTTGCAGTTAAGGCAAGTAGAGTGTATCATACTGTCAAAAGAGATCACAGAGCATTCTGTGGGCCGACCCATAGGGCGTAGCTCAACTAGTTGGGCTAAGTAGCAAATGATTCTGCCAGAGGCATGTTTTTCTGTCTTGAAATGGGCAGAGTCCCTGGCACCTGGGGCAATCCCGGCACGGACGGGCATAGACAGGCTTGAAATTGAAGCGCTGGTGGGCGTGTTTTTAAGGGCAGGGCTCATCGACTTGAGCATCTGCACCTGCTTCCTGGGTAACACCGCTAGAGCGCTACCCCCTCAAAATGGTGTCTCTAGGAGGCAGCTAGAAAGTATTGCGAGTAGTTAGGGCTGATATGACAGGAATTAAAATCAGCATTGTGCAAGTATTGAGGACTAATGTAAAAGTATAAACATTTTAAAAGTGTGCAAGGTTTCTTCTCCAGCCCAACAGTGGGAAAAGCGAAAAGTGAAACATACCACAGGCCAGATTCATACAAAACAAGGGTTCAGCAGTTCCTGTTTTGTCAATAATAGATGGAGGGGACTCATTCTCCTTGAAATCCATTAGGAGCTTGGCTCAAGGTCCTCCATTACATTAGACATTCTCCCTCTTCCTCACATCTTTCTGCAATTTGTCAAAATCCGGGCTGATGAAGAGTAACCAATATCGAGGCAGCTGGAGATCTTTGAAAGTGGTGGGGCATAATACTTGAGTTCACCCCATTTTTTGCTAAATTTGCATTGGCCGTTCCTTATATGTTAAGAATTACCTCCAATAAGCCAATGCCAGCATTTTGTCATAGGTAGCCACTTATGCCATAAATTACATACAATATGTCAGTGCCAGGCTTTTTGTAATTGAGACTGCCCATATTGTATTGGTGGCACATATGTCAAAACTTAACCCCAGTATGTCGGAGTCAGTAATTTGAAATGTATTGCTTCCCTCAACCACACAGCCCCAATATACCATGACTGCTCTCATTGAGGATAAGGGTTGGATGTCGGAATTACGCATGCATTAATCACACCTGCCTTAACTCCTTGAGTGCTCATGACGGCTCCCGGGTACCTGTCCTTATGTCAAGAATCACCTCCACATTTCTAGCACCTGTCTTTTGCCACGGGTGTCCCCATGACAAGAATTTCCTACAGAAAGACGGCGCTAGCATTTTTCCAAGGGTGCCCTTTGCTAGGAATTACTTCCAGTTTGTCAAGGCCTGGATTTTGCCGTAGATGCCTTTCCTCATGTCAAGAATTACCTCTAATATGTTATAAGTAGCATATTACTGTGGGTGCCAAGCATTCTCTCGAGTATGCAATGGCCAGCGGCAGACTTAGAAGCATTAAACACACTAACAAACAAACTCACTCACATGCTCCCATTCAAACTTACTCCCTCTCTCATCAACTCTCTTTCTCCTTCACTCACTCTCTCACTCACACTCACTTCCACTCACTGTCACTCATATGTAGATGCACTCAGATGGTTCGCACTCTCACTCACAAACACACTCACCCTTTCACACTCACTGACTCTCACTCACAACTGCTGATATACCTATACTCTGCTTTTTTAAATAAGACTAAGTAGGGCCCTCAGACCTACTTAGTACAACTGCAACTGCACCTGCTTTACAACTGATAGCTACTAGAGGTGGGCAAGCAACTGAAAACTCAAGTCGATGCCTGGTTCTGGCTCAGCTTGATGTCTTGTTGCAACTGCGCGACCCCAAAACAAGACACTCTTTCACAGCAGGAGATTTGGTCTTTGGGCTACAGGTGCCAACCAAGTATCATAGGGAACTGGGTTCGATTCCTGACCTCCACTTTGCATCCTATAAATTCCAGCACCTCTCACTTTGCTGAAAAAAAAAGTGTTTAGCGATTTATGTTACTTCTGAGGAGCTATGTAAAACTGTCCAAAATATAATGCAGATTCTGCCTATCACCTGCACTCTAATCTCATTATCCAAGAATTACAGACAAAGCATTAACCTTTGATGTCAGAAAGAGATACCCATCTACTGGCTGAACTGCACATTTTGAAAATGAAAAATCTGGCTAGGAATAATTATTGTTTGACCAAATTGTATGACCTTAGGCAAATACTTAATTTCCCCAAATCTCCTTTTTGTTTATTATCATATAAGAGAGCACCTTCAAATATGTGAGTTTGGGATGAGCGCTGTACAAAAACCTCTATTGTGTTTGATTTTCTAGCCTAGAATGTTGCTCTGTCAATAATAAGAATCTAAGGGCCATATGTATGAAGCTGTTTTGCGATCGCAAACACTGCGAATCGCAAAAAAACGGTGTTTGCGATCGCAAAACAGAGAATCCCTATGTATAAAAGCTTTCCAGTGCGCAAAAATGCTAATCGCAAAATTAGCGATTAGCAATTTTGCGAGGCATAGATTCTGCGAATAATTCTGCGAATTCGCAATCTGCGACACGTCAAATGCGAAAATCGCAATTAACGTGTTTGCAAATGGCGAATCCGCAAAATGAGATGCATGAAAAAAATCGCAATTTGCGAATTTGCGAAATTCGCAATTTTGCACATCGCAATTACCACCAAGTATGAGCAGGTGGTAACCAGGTGCAACCTATTTAAAGAGGCCCACAATGCCACAGGGGTTATCCACAATGGCTGGGCTGTACTTGATAGCCAGGAGGCTGCGTATCAGAGCTGCTGCACAGAGAATGAGACGCCAGGAAAGGATCTTCAGAGCGCGCATCACCCTGTTCCAGCGGACTGTGGAGGAGATCCGTGTGAACTACAGGCTGGACGAAGACAGCATCCTGGACCTAATAGAGGAGCTCAAACCCATACTAGAACACCCCACATGCAGGACACACACCATCCCCACCCATGTACATGTTTTGTGCTCACTGCACCTACTGGCATCAGGGAGTTTTCAGGGGGTGATAGCAACAGCAGGAGGGGTCTCGCAGAGTGCACTTTCGCGCTTTTTCCACGCTTTCCTTGATGCAATGGTGCAGAGGCTGCATCACCACATCCAATTCCCCAGCACACAACAGGCACTAGATCAGACCAAGCACGAGTTCTATCAGATAGCCCAATTCCCACATGTTATTGGCTGCATAGATGGGACCCATGTCGCTATTTCCCCCCTCACAGAATGAGTATGTGTTCAGGAATCGCAAGTCCTATCATTCCCTGAACATACAGGTAGTGTGCAATGCCAAACATATAATCACTGATATAGTTGCGAAATACCCAGGCAGCACCCACGACTCATTCATGTTTCGCCACAGTGGAATCCACCGACGACTCACAGATGGGGAGTTTGGTGAGGGCTACCTGCTAGGTAAATGCATTGCTTACAAGGACACACCAGTAAAGCACAGAAGTGGCAGGGCAGTGTTTAACCTGATTCTTGTCTCCCTGCAGGTGACAGTGCGTATGCTCTACGTGACTACATCCTGACTCCGTACCTGAATCCAGCCACTGCTGGGGAGCGGAGGTTCAACAGTGCCCACAGAGCCACCTGCTGTGCCATTGAGAGGACATTTGGAATCCTCAGGAGCCGTTTCCGCTGCCTACATAAGAGTGGAGGAGCGCTACAGTCCAGCCCCGAGACATGTTGCAAAATCGTGGTCGCGTGTGCCATGCTACACAACATCGCCACCAGGAAAGGCACCCCAGTGGAGCTTACAGATTCAGACTCATCAGATGAGGAGGGTCCAGCTCCACGATGCAGACCAGCCGGTGGGGTTGGTGCGGCGTCCGGCCGCCAGAGGCGAGATGAGATCACACAGAACTATTTCTAGGTGAGTAATGATGACACAATGCTACAGATTGGTGCAAAACTGTGTTTTTATTTCCTTCAGTGCAGGAAAATATCCGTCACACAGCCTGGGGGGCACACTATGTGAGTCCAAATTGCTTGCACATGTTCAACACACAGTGCAAGTCTTTTTCCCAAACATGAGTCAAGATGCAATGGGTTGCCTCACCCATTGCCATGTGCCACTCATGGCACTTCAGCGTCTGCGTGAACGGCTTGTTGCCCCTCGCTCAGGGTGCCCACTGCCCTCCCCTGAGGCATGGGCTGGTCTCCCCTGACGCGCACTGCGACGTCTGTCCTGTGGGATGGGTGGAGTGATGCTGCTCCTGCTGGATTGCTCCTCATCCTCCAGTGAGCTGAGGGGTCCTGTGCCACCTGTGGCTGCTGCACACAGCTGGTCCACGGCATGTGTGACCTGCACCAGGCCCCTGGCTACATCCTGGCAGCAGTGTGCCATCTCAAGCTGCATGCTGACACAGCGACGTGCCAGCACTGATGTGGCAGTTTATCGCCTTTGTGTACATGTCCAGGCGGGTGTGGAGGCGCTGTCTCTCCCTGCACCTGGCTGCCCGGTCTCTCCGCATCTCTGAGCACAGTGCTTCCAGTGCACCAGTCATGCCCATGAAGCCCTCCCTCATTTGGGTCATGTTGTTGTTGTGCGCTGTGAACTGGCGCTGTATTGATTTTATTGCCTTTGCTTGCAGGCGCGGTACCTGTAGCATGTTGCCTTCAAGCCCTGCAAACACTGTGCCTTCGCCTACGGCAGCTGTGCTGGTGGACGGACGTGCCCTGTGCCTGGATGAAATTCCTGGACTAAGACGGACAGGGTACTGTGCTGTGTGCCGTGCAGCACGCTGGCCCTGGACTTGCTGCTCTTCTCCACTTGTGCCCAATGGATCTGCCTCCAGTGGTGGTAGTGGTGGTACTATGAGGCGCCGCCTGCGTGTCACAGGGATTACTGGGCTGCCTTCCTCCTGCTCCTCTTGCCCTGACTGTTCTTCGGTGTGGGATGCATCCTCCCCTCCTGCCATAGATTCCTGTGTTCCTGGTGGTGCTGTGAATGTAAATGCACACATTAATTGGGTGTCCTGCCTCGCATTGGTTATGCAATAAATATTTCAGTTTCGAGTTACATGGGTCCTATCTGTATGTTTTTTCCCTTTCCTGATTTACTCATTCTGTTTGTTCCTTGCTGGGTGTCACTGCTCCACTGTTTGGTGCATGTGACTACATCTCCCATGATGCATTGCTGGGTGTGCTTGTGTGCATGCACTGGAGTTGCATTCATGTTTGGTGCCTGGGTCTTTCCTGGGTGTGTGAGTGATGTGGTGATGTATCAGGGGAGTATTAGTATGCTTCTTACCTTGTCTGGTGTTTTGGGGTTCGGAGCTGTCCAGGTCAGCCACGCCACTGACACTCTCTGGCTGCAGGGTGCACTCCACCAACTCCTCCAAAGGCGTAGAATCAGTGGCAGTGGACGTCCCACCACCGGTCTTCCTTGCCTCAGCCAGCCTTGTAGCCACCTTTTCTTTGGATCTTTTGCGCATATCATACCACCTTTTCCTGAGGTCCTCTACGGTGTGGTGAGTCACGCTGATGGCATTCACCTTCTCTTGTATGTCTGCCCAGATTTTCCTTTTGCGTGCATCTGGCACACGTAGTGATTGCTTGCCAAACAGGAGATCATGGCTCACCACCATTTCTTGTATGAGCACCTCCTGCTCCCTTTCACTGAACTTATGTTTCCTTTTCCTGGCATTCTCCTCCTGCTGCTTCTCCTTCTCCTGTGTGTCCATGTCTCCTTCACTCAGATGCAGTGCACAAGTGTCTCAGCTCTCCTCCCAGCCTCTCACTCAGCTTCTGGCAATCAGGTGCAGCATGGGTAGTCCCACTTCCTGGTTGTGATGTCATCATGCTGCACCAGGATTGCCGATTCGCTAATTTGCGATTTCTTATTTGCGATTCCTTAATTGCGAATTCGCAATTAAAAGAATCGCAAAATAGGTATTCGCATTTTCTGCGAATTTTTGAGACTCGCTAAATATTTGCGATCTTTTATTTACATCGGGTTTTGCTATTCTCAAAATGCGATTCACTATGAATCGCAATTTGAGAATCGCAAATTCCGATTTTAATACATACGGCCCTATGTCACATATAGGGAACACATGACAACTTTCCTCTTGGTTCACTAACAGCTTTGTCATTAGGATGGGAGCAGGAACATTTCTCAGTTCAAATGATCAGATTTACTAAGGTTAAAAGCTTTAGTGTGACAAAGAAATAAACTTCCTTGAATTTTAAAGACACCTTTTCATAATCTAACATGATGTTTATTGCATGATTTACATGCCAGATAGTGTCAGAGCTTGGCTCGGCTCGTGCAATTTGTTTACTCTCCCACTTCTAATAGCTATGCCCCTAACTTAATCCCACAACTCTCCTCACTTACTCCGTCTAACTCCCTTACATCTTACACTCACTCATTTGCTCCTATTTTCACGTATTCACACTCACTCTCTCACTGATTCTCACTCACTTTTACTCTCATAGACATTCTCAAACACACACTCACTCATTCAATCTCATGCACTCTCAATTACTCACAGACACACACTCACATATGCACAGAGAAAAAACACTTTTTTTACTTCCCATCCATTGCTGGCAACTCAAAGGCTGCATGGCAGAAGTAGAGCAGGAATCCAGTTCTGGACATCGCAACCAGCAAGCCATGATTTCCAACGAAGAGCTAGGAAAAGTAGCAGGGCCAGAAAAAAAGGGGAAGACTCACCTCAGCTCCAATCCTAGCTTCCTGATAGGGCTAGAAGCACAGCCCTATGAGAAACTGAAACAGTGCTTAGGATTCTGCCTCTGCTGTTCTACATGCTCCTCAGTGGCCCCAATGACTGACTGATGTGCATCCTGATAGCCCCATTTTAGCAAATATACTGTCTTTCCTGAGGCACGAACAGCATTTCTGTAAAATGAAATAGTGTCTGTATGAGGGGATCATAGTTATTGTGTTATGCCCCTCAGACATGTGCATACCAGGCATAAACCTACAGAGTAGTAATCCAGCACTCTGTAGATGGATTAAGCCTTAGCCCTCGCAACCCTCTCCTGTTCTCAGGAGCCTGGAGAGGCGAAGAGGGCTGACCTGAGCCCTGGCAGTGTTCATGAAAACAGATCTGTTTTCATGAGCTCTGCTAAGTTAAATAATTAGCAGTTGTGGGCAGAGGCAAAGGGCAGTAAGTGGCAGCACAAATGAGGCAGGGCTACTTCCTGAAGTCCTCGTTAAGAAGCCACCACTGAATCAGTGCATAGTAATACACATTTTGGCCAGTATACACAATACCACAAATCTATTTCACATTTTTTACTTATTAGGTCTTGGGTGTAGACCCAGAATGCATTGCTAAAGTGAACATTGTATGAAATCTCCAACAATTTTACTGATCTTCTCGACTACTGATTCCCAGAACTGGACATTCAATTAGCAAGAACAAATCATGTGCATTTATTCTGCCTGCACACAACACACTTCTTGAACAAACATCACCAAGCGTGACCTCATTGCTCTGACAGTGGACTACTGTCTTTCTCATGTGTTTAATACATAGACTGGTGTAGGCAGTGTTCTGTGTTTTGAAAATCTATAGTTGTGACTAGATCTTTTTATCTGTGTTACTGGAATGGAGGCCTATCAGCCCACTCATGTAAAGTTCTGCTTCTATGTGCTAACCTCAATCCTAGTACCAACATCGCAAGTGTATGTTTTGGGTGTTTGTGTATGTTTTTATGTGTTGTGTAGTGTATTGTGTGTATGAGTGAGTCAGCATAAGAGAGGCCAGTGGGGTCCATTTTGAAGGCCTCTGGCCTTGCCTTACACACAAGATGGATATGAGGTTGTTTGCCCGGACAGTGGAAGTGTATTGCTGACATCCCTGAAGCTGGATGATAGAGACCTAGACAGTGAAGTGAGAATAGAGGAGACAAGACTTATTTAGAAATTAAAAAAGGCCTTCTTCTGAGAAGAGCTGTTCCTGTAGATTTGTCATTTTGTAGATGGTGGGGAAAGGGTGGGATGAGAGTCTCTGTTGTTCAAGGTGAAAGAGACCCCTTAGGTGAAGTCAGACTTTTGTTTTTTTCCCTGATCACAGTTTTGTGTGGTTGAGGACTGCCAAGTGCAGAAGCTCACACCTCTTTGTGCCTCTGTTGTAGGCTGGAGAGTACCCTGCAGTTGAGGACCATCAGTCTACCCAAAAGCTGTGTCTGGAGAGCAACCTGAAATGGACCCTTCTGTCTGTTTTTACTGTATAAAAGTGAGAGCCAGTAACCAGTTCCACGTTCTCTATGACAAGGGAGGAAGTACTCAGAGGACAACTGTACAGCCAGACCAGGTGCCTGCCTGAAGGCCATCTTCCCATGGGTAAGGGGACTGCACCCAAAGACTTGTCTTGCTTAAGAAGCTGTTCATCTGACCTAAAGTATCTAGAAGCCAACCTCCCTGCTGAGAGAGGGAAGGAGCCTGCCATCACTGTGGTATCACTGTCCAAGAAGAGCAAGAAGCAGAACGATCCCAGTGTTGGTGGCCAGACGAAGGAGGACAGAGGATAGTTATCTGCATGCCCCTAGTGTTCATGAAGATCAGACTCTCTGAGTGGTGGTTCAAATCGGGAACCATGGAATCGTAGCTGTTCATGGTACTGTGACCAAGAAGTGTGACTGAAGCTCAACCCATGCATCTGTGGGTGTGACTGTGGCACATCCCATGCTGCTGTGACCAAAATGTATGACAGTGGCTCATCCTGTGCCGCTGTGACCCAGAACATTGCACTGCCTAGTAGTGCCTTCACACCACGATCAATCCCAAAAACGAGTAGGAGGGTGACCATGACAAGACTTGCCCACTGGGGGTAACAGTGACTCCGGTTCATTGAAATTAATGGCCAAAGGGCCTCTGATGTTGGCTCCTGCTGCCTTCCTGAATTGTGACCTCACCCATACTGAAGGAGGCCATGTCTGATCAGGAAGTATGCTCTATTGGGAAGCAGGAGGAGAGATACTGCTTGCTGTCACTGGTTGACTGCAAGCCTTAGCCCTGTGCTTCCCAGACCCGCATTGTGGCAAGATACCAAAGACTCATGAGATCTGCAATAAAGTGAGTGCACTAGAGGGAGATAATTTCCAACTGAACTTTGAAGAGGTGGAATTGCCTCATTTACAAAAGGTTGGGAATATGGGGTGGAGAGAACTGGATAGTAGATTGAGGTGACAGCTAAGGCAAAAGACACAAACCTCCACGCTTGAGGCCCACTAACCCCTCCTTTTCCAGTGGCCTCCTGAGTAAGGTTTGACAGAGAAATAAGCAAACTATTCTACTCATGAAATGTACAGCTAGGCAACTGACAAAAAACCTTGAAATACACACAGAGTGGCAAAATGATCACCTTTGTCAATGCTACTCTCCCAAACATCAATAATGGGAGGGCAGACTAAAATGAGATCAACCTCCAGACCTCCTCTAACACGGTACGCACATTCTTGTGTATCATATCAACTTCAATTTGGGCAACCCTAATCCCTAAGTGCTACATTTTTGCAGGGTTTAGCTTCAAATATGGCCCGGTTGTAGATACCCTAAACCCCCTGGCTTAGCAAATTTACAAAACTGAACCAGGGAATCTGGTGTACCGTAACCCACAAACCTCCCACGCATTACTTGATGATGGTGCATCTAGGACAGCCCTGCAAGACTACAGGATTATTTGTTTTATTAGTGAGTTCTGAAACTCCTTTCTCCGTGGTTGAACATTGATGAGAAATCCACACTATATATTTTAAAAGACTTTCATTGGGGATCAACACAGCTCCAAGCAGGTGTACATGCACTAGACAAAAGGGAAATTACGTTTTGGGTGAAGCAGCCTCCCTAGAAATGAGCAAGTGCTTCTCTCCTGGGCACAACAGCCTTTTGGCTTCTCTCCGGGCAGAAAGTCTACTAATCATCAGTACCTGAGAAAAGAGGAAGGGGTGGGGAGTTGCCCGTCCAGGCATCGGGTTACACCTCCATCCTAGGACGGCCCCAAAAGTATTTTTGTCTTCCCTGGAGGGCAGATTGGGGAAGCTTGACTCCAATCTGCACCCCCTTGGGTTAAAAAGCCCACTAGACACCAGTGAAAATGATCAAAATAAAAAGGCGGGGTGCCCCGACCTCAGAACAGGTCCAGCATTCTTTCTGCCCCTTTGGGGCAATTTATTAGGCCTTACACATATCAGGGGGCAGAATGCCCACTAGATACCATGTAAAAGGGCCAAAAAAAGAAGGGGTGCCCCCATCTCAGAACAAGCAGAGCAATTTCTGCCCCTTCAGGGCAATTTATTGGGGCTTACAACCTATCTATCCTCAGGCAGCAGAAAGTCCACTAGACACAAAGGATATTTTTTTAGGAAAAAATATGGGGTTCGGCATCCTACCCAGGCATTGAGACTATTCTCCACCCCTAAAGCTGTGACAAGCTTAATGACTCTCTGGGGCTAAGAGCAATCCCATTTCCATGGCAAGCAACAGGAAATGTGGATTCTTTTGGGCACAGTTTTGACATATGGGTCAACAGAGAGGGGTAAATCTCAATTTCCACACACTTGCAGTAGTAAATGGCTGCATTATTTGGACTCTGGGTAAGCCAGCAGCCAGGAAACCTTATGAATCCTGTGCACTTCTGAAACCTAGAGACTAAGATGAATCCAGTCCAATGAGGAATGTACCAAACCAGGAGCCATGTGAAGACCACATTGACTTCATATGGTCACAGTTTTGATCCATTTATGTTGAGGCCAATAGACCCAGCCACAAACATAGGGTACTATTGTTATCAAAAGAAAGGTGGAACTCTGGGTGATAGGAACTGTGTGGACCTCTGCAGATTCCGGAACATTCCCCTTATAGATGTGTGAAGAAATTGAGTGATTTAAGGCATAGTTTGGGGTTTGCAGGACATTTTGGGTAAGAAAACTGTAGGTCTATCGTGTAGCGGTGCTTGGCCAACTCACACAAGTGGGGTACTGATTTTATTGGAAGATGTGTGAGGACACAGAATAGTAGAACATTCACTATGCTCCATTGAATTTCTCTAAATTTCTGACTTCCAAATGTAAACCAGTGTGCAAGAAATAACGCATTTTGCAAAATGCCCTCTGAATCTCATGCTAGTGTGGGTAATCCCCAGATTCAGAGCTGTAGAAATAGCCACTATTCCTTAATTCAGTATCTTTGGCACATTCAAAAAATACTTAGGTTTTCTTCTTACTGATTTTTCATTCACTAAATATTACCATATGATTTGCTGCATGCATAGCACACCTCCAAAAATCATTATAACTGCAGCTCAGTTGTTGGCTCTGGGTATCACGTGTTTTTAGACAATCAACAAAAATTATATACCCCTATAACCAGAAGGGGTTGGCAGACATAACAGTATAGTACTTATATAAGCCAGCAATAGGGGCAAAAAATTACAAATGACTTACTTTTGTTATTTTTATATTTCAGCAATTTGTTTTTTGGCGGAAAACCATTGCGGAATTAAAAATGTGTCTACTTTTCAGACACATATATCTTTCTGGGTTCACCTATGTGTTTCACACCACAAACTGCAAGTAGGTTGAAACAACAAAAAATAGGAAATATGGACTACTTTTTTATAACTCTGGTTATTCGTAAAAGCTTGGCAGATGGTGATCCTAGCACAGACAACCTTTTGTTGATGGCATTTTTTACAAAAAAACTCAACTCTTTCTTACGCAGCACTTTTCCCCATTTTTACCAAGAAAAAACAATATTTTGCTATTTCCCCTATAGAGCATGGGTACTCACAAGCATTTTCTCGGGACCTAAAAGTACTCTTTCGGTTGTGCCTGAGGGCCTCAACCATGCAGTGGCACTCCCCACCCCAACTCACTCCCACATTTGCTTGTTTAAAAAAAAAAAATGTATTAGCCCGTTTTAATAAAGCACATTAGCACAAAACAAAAAAGTGCATTTCAAGCAACTTATATTTACTAATCCATCTGGAATTGGTAAATAAAAAGAAAAAAATGTTCACCTCATTTTGTACTACACAAACAAATGATGGATGGAATGCTGAATAAATCATATATTCACCCCTAGTCAAGAGATCTGGGTTAAATCCATCATTCTTTGGCTCACTATGCCATCCCAGTTTAGACCCAGCCATGTGCAAAACAGTCTTGACCCTGCTCCTCATGGGAACATTCCAGCCGAACTGCCAAGCCAGGTCCTCCCAGAAACAAGCCTCCTGGGACCAGTTTCAGGGTATTACCCCTCATCAGCCAGGCTAGCTTGAATCCAGTGGCACAGTGAGCAAGGGACCCACGTCTAGGCATACCCATCCCACTTATTGTGAAAAGTGCTACACAAACAAATGAGGGACGGAATGCTGAATAAATCATACATTCACCCCCAGACAAGAGATTTGGGTTAAATCCATTGTTCTTTCGCTCACTGTGCCACCCCAGTTTTGACCCAGCCATATGCAAATCAGTCTTGACTAACCCTGGGCGGAGTTCGCGGAGTTGCGCTACGCGAAACTCCGCGAAGTGAAAAAAAACTGTGCCGCGCTACGCGGAGCTCCGCAAGCGGCGGAGTGCAATAGAAAAATGCAGTTCGCGGTGATTTTCAGTGCTGGATGCTTGTCCACACTGTGCAATCATTGCGAACGGCACCATGCACAGCGCAAGCGAGCGCTGCTTTCCTTTCTGCCACTCAAGTAGATTTTTACTCGAGCAGCAGCTTTCTCAACGCGAACGGGCAGTTTCTCAACGCGAGCGGTCGCGAGCATACGCGACCACTCGCAGTGAGAAACCCGACCCCCGCGTTGAGAAATCTCGCCGGGAGGTTTATTTTCCACGCTCGCGCTCGCCAACTTGATGTTGACGATCGCAAACGAGGAAAAGCTCACCGGGAGGTGGATTTTCCTCGCTCGCGCTCGCCAACTTGACGTTAGTGAATGCGAGCGAAGAAAAAACTCCGCTCCGCTGCGCGAAGCGGAGTTTTTCGGAACTCCGCGAGCTCCGCATAACGCGGAGTGTGGAAAACTCCGCAAACTCTGCGAGCGGAGCGGAGTTCACCGCCCAGGGTTAGTCTTGACCCTGCTCCTCATGGGAACAGTCCAACACAAATTGCCAAGCCAGGTCCTCCCTGGACCAGAAACAAGCATTCTGGGACCTATTTTGAGGTATTACCCCTCATCAGCCAGGCTAGCTTGAATCCAGTGGCACAGTGAGCAAGGGACCCACGTCTGGGCATACCCTGCCAACTTAAGATGAAAAGTGCTACACAAACAAATGATGGATGGAATGCTGAATAAATAATACATTCACCCCCAGTCAAGAGATCTGGATTAAATCCATTGTTCTTTTGCTCACTATGCCCAGGCATGGGTCCCGTGCTCACTGCGCCACTGGATTCAAGCTAGCCTGGCTGATGAGGGGTGATGCCTCGAAACTGGGCCCAAGATGCTTGTTTCCAGTCCAGTGAGGACCTGGCTTGGCAGTTCTGGCTGGACTGCTCCCATGAGGCACAGGGTCAAGACTGATTTGCATATGGCTGGGTCTAAACTGGGATGGCATGGTGAGCAAAAGAACGATGGATTAAACCTAGATCCTTGTGGCTGGGGGTGAATGTTTGCATTGTTCAGCATTCCGCCCATCATTTGCTCCTTTTGCTTTTGTCGCCCTAAGTAGGAAGGGTATGCCCAGACGTGGGTCCCGAGCTCAGTGTACCACTGGATTCAAGCTAGCCTGGCTGATGAGGTGTGATGCCCCGAAACCGGTCCCAGGATCCTTGTTTCCAGTCCAGGAAATACCTGGCTTGGTAGCTCGGGCTGGACTGTTCCCATGATGCGCAGCATCAAGACTGATTTGCATATGGCTGGGTCAAAACTGGGGTGGCATGGTGAGCACAAGAACGATGGAATAAACCCAGATCCTTTTGACTGGGTGTGAATGTTTGCATTGTTCAGCATTCCGCCCATCATTTGTTCCTTTTGCTTTTGTCACCTCATTTTGTAGGCACAAAGCATCCATGTTACCATGTGCCTACAAAATGACATGACTGCCAGGTCATGGTACCTTTTTTAAATTGTTTTCTGTCATGCTGCATATACACAATGGCTAAAAATCATTGCCAATGCAAATAAGTCTCACAAATGCGACCCATTGGCTTTGTCAATGCTTGTTCAGTTAAGGTGTCTGTATTCCATTTTATATACAGTTACATCTAGGTTAAAGACCCCATTTTAGCTACAGATTATTTTGTTCTTATTAGCTACCTGACTGACCACCTACCCACACTCACAGACCCAGGCCCGTCGTGCTCACAATCCCCATACTTTCTTATGCATTTTTCCATAAATGCCAACATTTTAGAAGCAGAAAGTGGGAGATTTAAAAAAAATAATCGGGACGATGTATTTCTCCCACTGACTTCTATTGATGCCTAAACCGGGTCTGTTGCTATGTATGGGACTTGCATGTGTGCTGTAGCAAGATCGAATATCAGAAATGCAAGTGTAGATCCTTACCTGTCAGGAGCATGGAGAAAGCTCTATGTTAGGCAGAGAGGGCGTTACAAAAATGTAGTGCACTGGCTTGCAGGAGCAGGTTACTGGCAGTGAGTGCCTACTATGAGTCACTCGAGACCAGTCCCTGTTGGATGAAGCCTGCCAAGGGAGGAATATTTTTATGCATCACATGGGCAAGCAAATGAATTTCCTTCTGGAGTCCTCACTCCGGAACCCACCCATGCCCACATTTAGACCAATAGCTTTAGTACAGGCTCATGATATATGGCGCTGACAACTACTGGGGGCAGAGAGATCGTTTCCGAGCTCAAGCTGCTGGAGAAGTGTAATCTTGATCCTATATGAGATATCGTAGGAGTGCATCATGAGTAGTCAGCACTTGAATATATTCTGTGTGATTAACGTTACTGAGGAGAATGGAGTATTGCATATTTAAAGTAATCCACATGAAATACTTGTGTATCGAAAGTGATTAATAAAGGTCTATGTAACATTTATATATTAATGTGATGGGAGAAGGTAACATAAAACGTGTCCCATTGTGAGGTTAATTAATTAGAATGTGTATGTGTAAACTAATGTTTAAACACTTATACGTGTAACAAGAATTGATTTCATGCAGGTGCCTTTAGAATGACATCTTCGTAAATCTTTACAATTAATATATGTATTAAGAAGCTGCATTTATTATGTGTGTAGAAATGTGCACGTATTTTGTAACCCTGTGCATTGTTAAAGTTGACTAGAGTGGGCCACAAGAAACCAGTTTAGTTCATGTTCACGTTTAGAGTCTAACATGTGATTCATATTAAACCTTAAATGCAGAATGCGTGTGCTTGTATTTGGATTCAACTGCAGGTATGGACAAAGCCTCGTTAGTTAGCATAGAAGGGTGTTGTTTTCATTAGATAGCAAGGTATGAGAAGACAAAGTTGGCAAAGAGAAGCACGGTAACGAGCAAGGAGACGAGTTCTCATGGGAGAGGAAAGGAATGACCAAGGATGAACGAAGTTGCAACTTATTGATGTGGGAAAGGTGATGGAAGTATCCAGTTGTGCCAGAGCCATGGAAATTCACTGGCAAGGATCACGTGGGATTGTCTACTCTGAATGCAATTGATATTTTATGTTGAACGAAGTGAGGGACAGGAGAGTCATCTTAGGATTTCACAGAGAGCAGACCTATGCTTCTGCTTGTGTAGTTTTCTACTACCTGACTCATGGCTGGAGTGCAGCACAAGCACACGCATAGGCTTCTGCAGCCAAAAATGTAAATGGTATTTTGCAGAGCTCAGCTACTAATGGCATGGTAAGGCAAGGGAGTGAGATACGATGTTCTTATTCGAATGTTTCTCAAGGTTGCACCTGCAGTGGAAAAAATACGCTGTTTTACTAACTTGATCAACTATATCAGGAGAGTTTTCACATGTTTAATGAATGCATGTAAGAAATTGGGTTACTGGTTGAGGGGGTGAAATCCCTACTCAAGCAGCAACCACAGTGCTTGTTAGGGTGAGGCACAAGCAAACCCTAAATTAACCTGTGCTTAACCCTCTAGTAGCTTGGAAGAGAGCAGTCAGTCTTAACTTAGAGGCAATGTGTAACGTATTTGTGCAACACTTCAAACAGTAATAAAATGAAAAAACCCTCCACAAGTCGCAAAAGCAAATGTACAACAGTGTCAGAGACACTGTTAGCGATTCCCAATGGGGTCGCAAAAAGCGAGGCTCATGAATATTAATGAGCCACTCACAATTTGCGACCCCATTGGGAATGGCCGGCCCTCCCAGGGATGGTGGCCTGCTGGGCTCAGCAGACCTCCATGTCTGGGACTGCATTTAAATAAAGCAGTTTTTTTATTTTAAATGCAGCCCGTTTTCCTTAAAGGAAAACGGGATGCATTTAAAAAGAAATAAATGAAACGTTTTCGTTTCATTTTTTAAGGGCAGGCAGTGGTCCCTGGATTTTCCAATATTTTCCCATGCATTCCCAAAGGGGAAGGGGTCCCCTTGGAACCCTTTCCCGTTTGCGAATGCTTTACCACCTACTTGAAGTAGGTGGTATATTGTGACTGTTTTGCGACCGCAATTGCGGTCGCAAAACAGTCATACATAGGGTTCAGACTCGCTATTAGGAAGAGACGCCCTTGAAACGCCCCTTCCTAATAGCAAGTCGTAAATCCTAATTAGCGAGTCGCAAATAAATTGCGACTCGCTATTTAGGGTTTGTACATGGCCCTTAGGTATTTTTGCATGCGCAAACGTCTCGCAAACCCATTTCCGCATGCAAAAATACTTTGTACATCTGGCCCCAAATTAGAAAAAAGGAGTACATTTTAAGAAATAAAACAAGACCAAAACGACAAAATTCCAATCAGTAGAACTGTAAATATGCAATTTTTAAGATTTAAGTGAACCAAGTTAGTCCCGCTGAAAAGTTACATTCTTAGTCCAGTGTGAAGAGTGCTGTTCGCAGTGGAGGAGGCCGCAATGAGCACAGAAGCGTCGGGACAGTCATAGATGTAGCACAAATAGCAGGCCTGGCATTGCGAACTGTCATCACTGTAGCACAAAGAACCTGTTGTCATTGCAAACGGTCAGGTTGGAACATCAGGATGGCACTCCATTTGAGTGGTTGATGCTTTAACGTGAAGGGTCAGGTTGACGGAACTTTGCATTGTTGGGCAGTGTTAGCGACAAGGTTGTGGTGTCAGTGGGCACATTTGCAGTTGTAACAAGCCCAAAAACTTGAATTCAACTCCACTGAGGCCACACCAAGGGACTAGGACTTGAGGGGCGCCACTTGGGGGTCTGGGGCTTACTCCAACTGATTCTGGGTCAGGTGGTTGGAAGCCTGTTCTGTACCTGTGGCTCTTAAAAGTGTCCAGCAGACTAGCCCTTGGAGTCACTCAGAGTCCTTGGTTCAGGTGCAGATCCAGTCCCTCTGCCTCAGGGAGGAGGGCAGCAATCCAGACAGGCAGCAGTGCAGCAAGGCAGTAGTCCAGCAGCACAACAGTCCTTCCTGGCAAAGACTCCACAGGTCCAGCAGTGTACTCAAGAGTTCGTGTCTGAGGTCCAATATTTATTCTAATGCCTCCTTTGAAGTGGGAAAAGCTTCTAGAGGTTTCCCTTTGAAGTTCACAGGCTTCCTGCCTCCCCTGTTCTAGATCCAGAATAACTACAGGGTGTATGCAGTCCTTTGTGGACAAAGCCTATTTAAGTGTAAGTAAGGATGGGCCCAGCTCCACACTCCCATCCTACCAGTGATGGCTCATCCAGGCACACCTAAGGTCTCTATTTTGTGTGACTGTCTAGGAGGAATATACAAATGTCAGCTATCAGCTACATCCCGTCATGTGACCTAGAGACAGACGGCAGGCACTAAAAGGCTAAGGAAGGAAAATACCAACTTTCTAAAAGTGGAATTTTTAAAATTCCAATTTAAAAATCTGGCATTACAATAAGAGAGGACTTTTCATTACAATTCTAAAGACACCAAACATGACCTGGTTACCTGTTCTCATTTGGAAGCTACCTCTTATTAAATATAATGCTGTAGCTCCAATGTTATCTTACGGGAGAGGTAGGCTTTGAAGTATTGAAAAAACAACTTAAGAATTTTTCGCTACCAGGACATGTAAAAGTTAAAAGCACAAGCCCAACGTTTTAAATACACTGCACCTTGCCCTCTGCACTGTCCAGGGATGTCCATACTTATATGTATTAAGAAGGAAGGTTTGGGCAAGGCAAAGGGTTTATTTGGCCAGGTCAAAATGGCAGATTAAAACAGCATACACAGGCTGCAATGGCAGGCCTGAGGCATGTTTAAAAGGGCTTCTTAAGTGGGTGGCACAATTAGTGCTGCAGGCCCACTAGTAGCATTTAATTTACAGACACTAGGTACCTGTGGTACCACTTTACTAGGGACTAACAAGTAAATTTAATATGCCAATTGGGTGTAAGCCAATTCTACGTGAGCACAAGCACTTTAGCACTGGTTAGAAGTGGAAACGTGCATAAAGTTCTAAGGCCAACAAAAACAAATTCAGCAAAACGTGAAGGGTAAAGGCAAGAGGTTTGGAGGTGACCCTGCAGGGAGGACCAGTTCCAACAATGCACAACTGTCTTCATTTCTTGAGTTGGGTCATTTTTCATTGCTGAGAAAGCATATATCTGTCTGTGCTTAGAGGTAATGGGCGAGACATTATATGAGTAACGGTGTGCCATCCAGCTTAATAATCTTTGCCCTCAAAGAACAATCCTGGTGATTAATTTTATTGGCATATACAGCACTGATAGTTGAACTATTAAGTGTGCAAAAAAGGTTTAACTGAGGGGCGTGACCCACCGTCGTGGCCGTGTGGACATGATGCACAGTGGTTTTCCTCTGCACTGTGCAAGTCTACAGCACAGGGCTCCTCTCTTCCTACAAATCCACCCTGCCTGCTTGGATTGAGAGTCCTGAGACCCTGTGGCTGCCCAAATCAGCCCAACCAGCCATCGGGAACCTGTTTTGATTACAATTCGATACTGAGGCCCTGGCGACACAGAGACAACATGGCGGTCTCAGCACCGGGCTGGAGCGTGAACATGAGAGCAGGATGTGACATGGAGTGCCGGTGAGGTGGGTCGCGCTCCCTCGTGCATCGTGGGACCTGCAACCAAGTTTGGTGCCTACTGGGGGCTGGTTGCAGCAGGTGGGGGCTGCCGCGCAGGAGGCTGCCTGACTCCAACATGGCACCTGCCACAAGGTGCCCAAGGACCTTCCCGGAGATAGCGGGGTGCTGCTGGGGTCGCTTCCCTGCTTGGTGATGAGCTGAACCACAGTCCGCGTGCCCCCTTTACCCAGGCACTCTGTGGAAAGACCGGCGTGTGATCACTAATCGATGCCTGCATAGCGCCCCACCAGTTTTGAAAGTCAGACACCTCTCGCTCCATTAGTCTTGCATGCCTCAGGCCCTTCATCTCAAGCCTTATTGATTTCTCCCTTGGGGCCCTCTGGTGGCACCCCCATCTGGCACACTCCACGAGTGGGGCTTGTCACAGTGCCATCCACAGACTTTTGAGGCTCAGCTTTACTCGCTGAGGCACCTGATTACAGTCACTCATGCCCCTGTGTTCTCCTACACCCTAGGCCCTTTGGAAACCCTACATGCTTCTGCGATGGCCCAGATGGCCACCAAGAGGTCTGAATCCATTAGCAGGTGCCAACTATTAGTGACCAGGGGGCCTCCATGGTGGAATAAGCTGATTGGCACCTACTCGACTGGCCAGCAGAAGCAACCCCCACACTTGGCGGAATGCGCTAGAATGAATACACTGCTTCTTGAGGCAAGGCCCTAGTGATACCATTCCTCACCATTGGTCGTCAGAGGCCCGTGGTGGACATTTGGTGATTGGTGGCAGCCTCTATGCCACCAAAGAGAGGGCAGTCCAACAGAGTCACCAGCTACTACACCCAGGCGGCAGCACCAACTGAGGTAAACACTGGAAGCGGCATGGCCCGGACGAAGAAAGACCTCTTAGCCTTTCTTAGAGAATTCAAGAAGGAACTCAGGGAGGAACTGAGAGCTGACCTTACATCCTCATTGGAGACCTTGAGAATGGATATCAACTCCCTGCTGTCCTCCATCCAGGCTGATGTTGACTCTGTAGGAGCACGAGCCCTATACCTCAAAGTGAAGTGCCTAGACCTCAACCAGCGCATGGCCCCTCTGGAGGCGGACACAGAATACATACGTTCTCAACTGCAGATGGCAATCCTTAAGTGTGAGGATTAGGAAAACCACTCTAAGCGAGATAACATATGCATCCAAGGAATAAAGGAGGGGGTGCGGGCCCTGACCTGGAGGCGTTTGTGGTAGGCTTGTTCACAAATCTCCTAGGCGAGAACCACCCTGAGGTGTGTCTAGAAAGGGTCTACAGGGTGGGCCACAGATTAATGGAGAAAGCAAATGACCAAGAGGCATTTTAGTTAAGCTACACTCCTTTAAGTCTAAAGAGAAGATCCTCCTGGCGGCCCTCATATGAAATCCTGTGACGTTCCAGAGAGCATTCTGCTCCCTTTTTCAAGATGTGGCTTCCGCTACCCTGGCAAAAAGGATGCACCTCAAACAGTCACAGATTACCTTCGAAAGGAATATGTGAAATACCGATGGACACAACCTTTTGGCATAGTCTATGAATATAAAAACAAACCGCACCACTTCATCCAGCTGGAAGAAGCGGAAGCGCTACTGGGCTTGGAGATCACGGCATCACAGGAAGATGCTGGTGCGAGGGGAGAACCCTCATTGGACATCCCCAAACTAGGGATGGGGGATACTGCCAACAGCAGCATAGAGGATGGCGCTCTGGCAAATGAGGAGTCACCGACAGTCCCCCTTGGCCCTTTACTGATGACCCTCCATAGTTGACTGGAAGAGTGACCCTTGCTAGCCTTGACCCGCGTCAAGGGGCACTGGACCATCTCGAATCGAGTTCCAGGTTGAATTAGACTCCGGGCACAGAGGTCTGACTGTACCTGCACTGACATGGGTATGGCTCTCAAGGGAGGTGATAGATGATAATAGTTGCCAGCCAGAGCCCCCACACTTATGCCGACCCACAGACCTTGCACAGTGTATCTGAAGAAATGGGCCAAAGTCCCCAGTTATATGTGTACCAGAAAAGTTTGATCCACAATCGGGAGCTACGGCTCCCAAGTTCTTTAGCATTATTGATGTTATTGTTGTTTTTGTTGCATGTCTAGTGATACAGGAGTAGAAGAGAGAGAAGGGGGGAAGCATGGGGGCTATGGGTGGGCCCAAGGAGGCACCTATTTTTTTCCATTCACCAGTCTGACAGGCCCAAACGCATAGAGCGGTACTATGCCATATGATCCGAATGTCTGTGAACCTTGGTTCATGGAATATACAGGGTCTTAATTCCCCAATCAAAACATTTTCATTCTGGAAATATATCTCAGACCGGCGGTTTGAGATAATAGCGATGCAGGAAACCCATCTTAAACGCAGTGAGAAACATACATTAAAGCACAAATCCTACCAGATGATATACAAGTCGTAGGCTAGTTCCAAGCATAATGGTGTGGCCCTGCTGTTCCACTCTTCTCTTCAATTCCAAATAATCAATGTGAAAACCGAAAGGAAGGGGATAATGTTAATGGTCAAAGGTCTCCAACACGTGCAAATGCACGATAGCCATGATCTATGTCCAAAACTTGAACCAGGCCGATTTCCTGCTTTCATTTCTCAGTCAGTTGGGTGGTTTTGAGGAAGGGGAGATAGTGGTACTGGGGGATCTCAACCCCATCTGGGACCTCATTATGGATGGTATTCATCACCCAAAGGTCTTACACAGGCACCTTCTCTCACCAGGCAAAGCACAAAAGACTACACCTTTTCATACTCACACTGAACTTACTCGCAGCTCGACCATATTTTTGTGAGCCAAACACTTCAACAGGCTCTTGTAGCCGCTACTTTTCACCCCATTACGATTTCCGATCATGCTCTGGTGGAGGTTACCTTAGACTGGCCGACCCTGAAATCGTCCTACCGTAGACGGTTTTTCCCGAATCCCCTTACACATGACTGTCTCTTTAGGGACGAGCTGCGGGAAACTATTTGAGAGTATTTCCAAATGAACAACCACAAGACACTAATTATTCCACAACGTGGGATGCCTTTAAAACTGTACCAAGGAGAAAATGTATTTTGCTCATGACTACTCTGATGCATCAGAAGGCCAGGAAGCGTTTAACACTGAAGGAAGAGCTCCTCCGAGTACAACGAGCTCACAAGGAATTTCCTGGCCTTACTCTCCAACTGGAAATGACAACACTGAGGGGTAAACTTACAGCAATACACTCTAATAGAGCAGAACTCACCCTATTGCGTCTCAGAAAAACCACGTATGAGAGGGGGAATAAGGTGGGCACTCATTTAGCCCGGCAGCTGTGGATGAGACAGGAGAAAGACTTTATAGTATCAAAACAAGGATGGGGGGAGAGCGAGGAAAGGTCAAGGGACGTCCCTATCTCCAAATTCAATATACAAACAATGTGGACGTACCCACTGAAAAAAACAAAGAGTCAGGACTCACTGTGGTAGCAAACAGTGCCACATAACCCTTAGGTTTTATTAAAAGACCCCTCACACACCAACCTGGTTGGTGTCATGCTTCATCATTGGGATCCCAACCGGGTGGCCGAATGCCGCCCGGTTGTGCTTCAACGCCTGGTTACAGCGGAGCTGGTGTGGTGTGATAGTGTGATGTGAGATGTGCAAATTAAAAATATCTCTGGGGATCCTTGCCAAATGTATTTAATTGTGGCGGCCCAGGATATAATAAAATCCAAGAGCGCAACTAATGGAGTTGTTTAAACCCGTAGTTGTCTGTGATAGGTCTACATGTTTCAGCCCCTGC